>JAJHSJ010001418.1:0-65487 GCA_021015155.1 Magnolia officinalis | reverse complement strand
CTCAAAAGGAGTCATGCCAAGGGTCGCCTGATAGTTGTTGTTATACGCGTACTCAGCTAATCGCAGGTGCTCATCCCAGCTACCCGCAAAGTTAATCACGCAAGCGCTGAGCATATCCTCATGGATCTGGTTGATCTTCTCAGTCTACTCATCGGTCTGCGGATGATACGCGGTGCCGAGCTATAAAACAAACCCCATCGCCTTCTAAAAGCTCCACTAAAATTGAGACTTGAACCTCGGGTCTCAGTTAAAAACGATCGAAACTGGAACGCCTTGCAGTCTCACGATCTCCTCGATGAATAACCTAGCAAGCCAGTCCAAAGGTCAGGTTGCACGAATCATAAGAAAATGTGCCAACTTCATTAGTCGATCAACGACAACACAGATAACATCGTGACCATGATGAGTCCTCAGCAAACCCATGATAAAATTGGTGGATATGTGGTCCCAGTTCCATAACGAGATGCTCAATGGCTGCAATGGACCAGGGGGTCTCTGATGATCGGCCTTGACACACTGACACATGTCACACTCGACCACAAAACTAGCAATCTGGTGCTTCATCCTCGCCCAAAAATACTGCCTCCTCATGTCGTGGTACATCATCGTGGAACCCGGGTGGATAGTAAATCTCGATCGGTGTGCCTCAGTTATCAGATCTCTGTGCAACTTTGGAACGTCCGGGACACACAATCGGCCTCTAAAACGGAGTCCACCATCAGAACCAACCTGCCAATCTACATACTCCTCAGATGCGGCCTCTGCTCGGTAAGCCTGCAATGACTCGCCTGTCTGTTAAGCTTCGATCACCCTGGTGACAAGAGAGGGTTGAATTGATAAGGTCAATACTAAACGATAATAGATTGTAGATCAAACTCGAAGTCATACTCTACTATATCATCAAGCATCCTCCACTCCTGGACCGTCATATGTGCCACCAGGCCCCCGTGGTTGACGACGGTTTTTTTTAAAAGCATCCGCCAACATGTTCGCCTGGCCAGGGTGGTATTGAAGATCAAAATCATAGTCCTTCAAGAGCTTCATCCAACGTCTCTGCCTCATATTCAACTCGGACTGTGAGAAGTGATACTTCAAGCTCTTGTAGTCAGAGAAGAGTTTGAACTTAATCCCATAAAGATAGTGCCATCACACCTTCAGTGCGATGACAACTGCAGCCAACTCTAGATCATCGGTTTCCCATGCTGCATCAGGACAACACCTAAACCAATATGCAAGACATCGGTAAAAATCACGAATCTATCACTCCTAGAGGGAAGAGTGAGGATAGGTGCAGATGTCAGACGGTCCTTTATCTCTGCGAATGGCTACTCACATGCGTCACTCCAAATAAACTCAGTGCCCTTTCGAGTCATCTTGTTCAATGGGGCTGTAATATGGGAGAAGCCCTCAATGAAACGCCGGTAGTAGCCCGCCAAACCAAGGAAACTATGGATCTCGGACCCGTTTATGGGTTGGCCCCACTGACGCACAACATCAATCTTTGAGTGGTCTACTGTGACGCCCTCTCTCATCACCACTTGACCGAGGAACTTCACCTCCTCCGGTTAGAACTCGTACTTCTCTAGCTTTGCATAAAGCTAGTGTGCACGGAGGGTCTATAGAGCTATCTCCAAATGCTGCTCATGCTCCTCACGGGTTCTCAAATATATCAGAATGTCTTCGATTAACACCACAACAAATTGATCGAGATAAGGATGAAAGATCTCGTTCATCAACTGCATATATACGGCGGTCGCATTCCTCGAGATCGGATACTTGTTCTTAATCGTATCCTTGTTAAGCTCACAGTAATTCATGCAAAGCCTAAACGAGCCATCCTTCTTCTTCACGAAGAGTACGACGCTGCCCAAGGCAAAACTGTTCGGACAGATAAAGCCTAACTTACGCAACTCGTCTAACTGTTTTTGCGGTTCCCACAACTCTAACGGTGTCATGCGATATAAGGCCTTCGAAATAAACGTGGTACCGGGCACGAGGTCAATTTGAAACTTCGTCTGTCGGTAAGGTGGTAAATCCAGAATCTCCTGGAACACATCGGAAAAACCACAGACGACTGACAGCTGGTCGATACTCAAAACAGCTGACTCCTTAACGACACAAGATAATAGGCAAGAGAGCTGCTCTCCTCTGGGCTAGGCTACAAATTGGAACTGCAGTACGCCGAGTATACAATATGTGATTGTCCTGGCAGAGTAATCCAATATGGCGTGATACTTGGCAAGCCAATCTATGCCCAGGAAGACATCGAACTCGGACATCAGCAACACGAATAGATCAGTAGGAAAAAAGATATCCCCAACTAGAACGTGGCAAGACGAGCAAAATCGGCACAACATTATAGTCTTCCCCAAGGGCATCGATACCGACAAACTCTCACGAGCAGACTCTAACAGTAAACCAGTCGATCGGCAGAAATCCTTGGCTAGAAAGGAATGCGATGCACCAAAATTAAACAATACACGTACTATACATGCAAAAACATGGAGGGTACCCTCGACGACCCCTCCTGATGACTGAGGGTTCTGCTGGGCGGTGTAGAATCTGCCCTGGGCCTGATGGGGAGGTGCATGTCCCCTTCGAGGTCTCTATTATTGCTACTGCCGCTGTGACGACTTGATCTACTCCCTTTGCTGCTGTAGGGGAGGTCCGGAGGGGGGTGTTGTGGTCGATGCTGCTGTTGTGGATGGGACACTCGTGCCTATGATATCTTGTCCTACAGCATCCAAAGCAAGCACCTGGGAATGGTCCCGAAGGTGGTGCTGGGGGTGCTACTGGTGCTCGAAATGCTCGGTAAGTCGTGCGTCGCTGCTGTGGACGATGCTGCTGTTGCTGGGATCTACCGGAGGGCACCTTCCTCTTTCGCTCTCCTCTATGGTCACGAAACCCTCTGTGAATCAGCCCAATTCGCCTTGAAACCTGGGCTCTCTATAATACCTGCTCAAACGTCTGGAGCATGTGTCCGACAACACGACTCCTGAGGCCAGAGTGCAAGTCGTTCTCAAAACGTCGGGTCTTCCACCCCTCATCATCGACAAGATACGTTGCAAATCTAGATAGCGCTACAAAACGTGCCTTATACTAGGACACTATCATGTCTTCCTGGACCAGTCTTAAACTCTAATACGCGCTGTTGTTGAACATGCTTGGGAAAGAACTTCTGTTCGAACCGGTCCATAAAGTCCTCCCCAGTCCACTCAATATCGGCTCCTACTGCTCGGGCGACTGATGCCCACCAATGCGCAGCCTTGCCCTAGAGAAGAAATACATCTAACGGGACCCGTTGCTAGGTCTTACATATAATCGTATAAAAAATCTTCTCCACCTCGGATTGCCACCTCCCGGCTGCTATCGGGTCTACCTTGCCCTGAAAGCGCGGGAGATCGAGCTGTCAGAAGGCTCGAAGAAGGGCACTCACGAGCTCCTTCTCTGCCTGGGCTGGCGTAACAGAGGAGCACCTGTCCTGCCCCTAGAGGGCGGGTACCACAGCTTGGAGCATATGTTGTAACTGGGCGGCACTCACGGGTACGGTCGGATGAGCACCAGTCTCGGGTAGAGTAGTGGGATGCTCAGGCAGGGGAGTAGGAACCTTCGGTGGTAGAGTGGGAGTCGCTCGGGTCGCTCTCTTGGGCGGCATGTCCTACAAGAAATAACAGAGGCGCCTATCAACCTTGAGAACTCTCGAAGGCGCATACGTTAAGGGTCTATAACAGAAAATCTCTAAGTTATTCGAATTTGGGACCTAATTATTCTAAGTTCATAGTAGATAAGTGATGTGATCCTCAGGTATTCCCAAGTTATGATCTGAACCAACTTCTGTCATGCCCCAAACACGAAAATTGGGCTCATAAAATTCTCGATCGCCGAATCCAGCGCCGATAGCCTCCGTAGTACCCCATTCTCCGCTCCTGGCACCCATATATCAGATTCCGATCATGGGATCCTACAAGGAGGATTTTCAATATGATTGTTTTGTAAAGGAGCATAACCACAAGCATAACCAAGTCACAAAACAACATCACCACATATCCACTATAATAAAATATTTGAGAACAATGCGGAAAGAGGAATACAAGATGATTAAAAGCTCCAAAATGATCTGACACGTGTTCTTGCCTCAGCGCGGCTGCGATCCGACGTCACTTGCATGCAATAGTCGTGCATAAGCTTAAGAAAAGCTTAGAGGGTATGTGTATGTGTACGCAATGCATGTGCCAAGCATACAATATCAGAGGAAGCGAAAATGCAGTCCATGAATGCTATCAGCTACACCAAGGCTATGTGATGCAAGGCCTACGTAGCCAAATGTCATATGCAAGATGTAACGCAAGCATGCCAGTCCTCATATTAAGTACATATATCAGTACAGTTACTCTCTGGAATATCACCGGGTTCTACTACACTTCACACTGGCTGCCGCCTCCCTAGCCGCACAGCCCAGCGAGTGGAAGTGACCACACTATCTGACTGACCAGTAGTCTGCTAATACCTACCCAGCTCGTTGATAGCAGACCCATTTGTGAGCTGGTCAAACTTAGCCTAGCTTACAACCCTCACTCGGGCTGATAAGGCCACACCCCCTTCCAACCGACCACGACACAGTAGGAGACCTGACCTACTGGTATTCGGAGCTCGTGCACTCATGTATCCACTCGGTTTAGACTTTGTAGCATTTCCTAGTACCAAAAAGGTTCTAGGACTTTCACCTAAGGACATCCTACGTGCCCACAGTGCTAGAACCAAGTATTTTCGGTATCCAATCCAGCCATCCACGATGTGCCTGTGGAGGCCATGGCCCTGATGATGTCGTTAGGGCGTACAGTGATCGTATCACACAAATACAAGATGCATGAGTCATACCATTGAATCATGCATCAGTCCTGCGTATACTGCGCGATCATGTGGGGCACTCCGTCTCACAAGGAGTCCTATAAATGTCTTAATCCTAATGGCATATGCTATGATCAATCATCCCTCATAACAGTCATACAAATGATGCGTATGGGCATGTATCATGATGCTATACTAAGCACGTTCTCAGTGTGTCTTACTATACCAAGTATACTAGCATGATTATCAGATATAACAGACGATGACCGACCTTAACTGGTATATCACATACAAAGAGTAAGAGCAGAACGATGACGCCCCTCTGGGCATGAAATGATCTATATGGTATCGTCCATGTTAGACTATCATGACCCTCTCGAGGCACTAATATATCGTATAACCTAAGGCGGGGTCCACTTGAAAGGACGGTGGATCTAACCCACAAATCAGGATAAACTTCAACAGTGGATATACCAAATCAAATGCCACGTATTCATTCATTTATGACAAGAAGTGATTCTTATGACTACACAATAAGGTAGGTTCTAAGGTTTGGGTTACTACAAATCATGGTGGGAAGCATCATCATCAATAGGGACCCAACGGTTTGGGTTAGCCCAATGGGTGTTATAACATAAGTGGGGGCCCAATAGTTTGGGTTAGCCCACTAGGTAAGGGTGGAAGTGGGCTTAATAATGGGCTCTAGGGAGGTTTACAATGGTGGATATTTAACCACTATTGTCTCCTAATGCGCGGTCCATTTGGGATAGAAATCAGAATCACAACGGGGCCCTCGACCCTTACAATAATTTGGAAAAATGGATTGACAACATGTATAGTATACATCAATGCAAGCGTCACGAGGCAGCCCATAATTGGGCGTATAATACATACATCATGGTGGGCCTCTTAGGACAATGGGGCCCACAACCCTGAAAATAAATGAACGGTGTGTATGTGTAGCACACACATCATGATGGGCCTCATAAGGTAGCCCATGGTCCTAAAAATAGATGAATCGTGTGTATATCACACATACATTATGGTGGGCCTTGTACATTCCAAATGGGCCTCACATACAATCACAATGGGCCTCGCACAAGGGCCTCATACACATTAAGCGGGCCCTATATACATCACAATAAGCCTCATCATATGGGCCTGTGCTTCACAATGGGCCTCAGGGTGGGCCTACACATACCGCTGGTGGGCCTCACATGCAACAGGTGGGCCCTGCACGTCACGATGGGCCCCACCAGACGGATAACCTGGATATACAATGCATACACCATGGTGGATCCCACCGGCCCGTGCATTGGACGGTGAAGATATAACACATGCTTCAAGATGAGGGGCCATGTGGTGTATGGCCCACCAGCTTGAAGGTCAAACTGACCTTGCAGCATACGTCCAGACGATCAGCAGTCTGGACGTGCTGCTGATCTGCACCGTTGCAAATGGATGGCTGGAAGAACACATATATCATGGGTGGTGCTGATCTACACCGTTGCAAATGGATGGCTGAACGAACACATAGTCATGGGTCCCACGTGCTGGATACAACACATGTACGGGGTGGGCGGCGTAGATAAACACTTATATTATGGTGGGGCCATGTGCTGCCAACACGTACATCAGGTGGATCCCCACCTTCCAAAAACCTCTGGATGGTGAAGATAAAACATATACATTAGTAGGTCCCACGTGCATGGCCCACAGCTGGGGAACCCAGTTCCATCATCTAGGCTGGACGGCGCAGATGCAACACATCCATTAGGTGGGGTCCACAGATGGACAGGGTAGATACAACACATATATCATGTGGGACCTTGATCTGGATGGTCTGGATGACCCACGTACGTTATGGTATGGGTCCATGGACAGTGTGTACACAACACTTGCATCAAGGTAAGCTCCACACGTGTGGGGTTCCACGTCCATAGATGGACAACATGGATATAACATATAGACCGTGGTGTGTCCATCACTGTCCCACGCTAGACTGTGTGGGCATCACATACATCACGCTGGGCCCCACCATCTAGGGTCTGGACGATGTGGATGTTCACACGTGCAAGATGGGTCTACGTGGTGGCCCACCATAGTTCTAGATTAGCAGATATTTGTAATTTCTTACATTCAGGCCTGTCCAAACGGACAGGCAGCAAGCCCGTCCGCTGGATAGTCCAGCAAGGGGGCCAATCTCGTGGACGACGTGGATATGATACACATGTTAAGGTTGGGTCAAGAGAGAGAGAGAGAGAGAGAGAGAGAGAGAGAGATGAGAGAGAGAGAGAGAGAGAGAGAGAGAGAGAGAGAGAGAGAGAGAGAGAGAGAGAGACGTGTGGTGGAGAGGAGCTCTGCCACTATGAGCTCCTCTCTATCATACAATGTACATATCAAATGGGTCCCACCACATGTGGGCCCGTAAATCACAAGGATCAATGGTGGAAATCCCTTTTCCACTAACAATATAAGGTCTAGATGACCTTCGTACAATGAAAATGAAATAAACATCATGATCGGGTCCATGGAGAATGGCCCCATCATGGAATTCATATATTGTAACGCCCCGTGTTTTCAGGACCCGAGTATATGACCCGTTTCCCAAAAACCCAAGTGTTAACCTTAAAGGATGGTCAAATTCGAGTATACATTTTTTTTTTCCATTTATTTGAGAAGCAGATGAGCATGGAATGGACAAGTAAGCATAAAGGAAAAATTACAACTACATTTAGAATATACAGAGGCTGTCCATAATGACTTATACAAACCAATGTCTCCACAATAACTGAAATGGCGGTGAAGATCGCACTAGTAGAAGTCGGAATATGCCAATATGTCCTAGAGGGGGTGAATAGAACTTTTAAAGGATTTTATGGTTTATTTAAAATCCTATTTCACTAATCCTTTTAAATATGCAATTATCAGGATTACTCAAATGTAACTCTACTGGCTTCCAAGCCTGGTAGAGGATCCAATCACAAACTGCTTAAAAAGTAAACAATAAGCAACCTAGTTCATGATGGATATGATTGTGTAGGTGTGTGAGATGTGATTAGATATTCAGATTTGGAAGTATTAAAGCAAATCACACAATCAAAATAACAATATCAAACACAGTCATTTTTATAATGGTTCGACGATAAGTCTACTCCACTCTCGGTAACCGCACTCAACCCTTGAGTGTTCCGGTTTTCACTAAGGAGGTTTCACATGGTTCACCTCTAACCTAAGGTTTTAAATCAAGTTCACCTTCAAACTTTACAAACTACACTAAGGCTGACTGTTTATGCTCTCACGAGCAAGGGTTAACACAACGCACTCACTTTTAGGCACACTGGCCAAGGATCTTCCACAAGACCCTACTGGAGGTTTCTACACGGTTGACCTCTAACCCTAAGGTTTTACCCGGTTCACCTAAAACCCAAAGTTTTACTGGTTCGCTCCAAACCAGATGTTTATGCTCTCCACAGAGCATGGGTCCACACAACGCACCCACCATGTACACTCCTGCCGGAGGCCTCCTTGAGGACTTCAAAGGGTGAGAGCCACTTAGGACCCAATCCTAGAAAGGAATGATCACAAGTGTCCTCTTGGACTCTTGATACTTACAAATAAGCTGATGAGTCCCGTTTAACAAAATGTCGAAGATCTCCTCCTCATTGTTGACGAAGAGTCTTCTGCTCCCTTGATCTGCAACACAAGATAGTATACCAATACTCGGCTTCGGGTTGGGTCAAGGATATGATGGAATCCTACTCTCTAAAGATTTTCCTGTAAGGAAGATAGAGTAGTTCTAATCATCTAGGCATTCAAGGCATCCTAGCTTAATGATTTTCCATGAAGGTAGTAGCTGGAGGATCCTTGAATGCGGAAGTTTATTCCCCAATCTACTCTATTTAATGTCAATGGTGAGGGTGGATTGGAGGATGAACTCCTTTGAGAGAAAGGGCTTTGGGTATAAGATGTAATTGAAACACACAAAAGCTCTCTCTATTTTCTCTCACAGCAACAAAGGACAAGTCCTCTATATATATATATATGCAAAAAGTTCCAACGGATATAAAACAGTCACATTTATGACAGAGTTCGATATCATCGAGCAAGTTCAATATCATCGAGCGTATACTCTCGATAGCATCGATGGTTTGCTCGATGACTCGGACTCAATGTCATACGCTTTTGAAACTTTTTGCCACTTGGTCGATGAATCGAAACCATTGTCGATGTCATCGGATTTTGAACTCTGATTCCATCGATGACAGGATCGATCCATCGACATTTGAAAAATGAGAGAGACTTGACTTTGAAATATTTTAGGTTTTCATGAATGATTGGGGAACCATCAAGATCATCGGAATTTGAACGTCGATGATATCGAGATCAGAGTCGAGGCATCGATAAATCCAGTGGATTTTTCTTTAAGCTTCCTGGACAATTTATGACCGTGTTCGATGCAATCGACCTGGCGGCAATACATCGATATTTGAATATCGATTCTATCGAAGGGCCCCCGATCATAGTTAAAAACAACCTGAAATATCTGCTGTAAGAAATGCGCACCCACGATCGATATCATCGATGTACTTTCGATGTTATCGATATTTGATTTCAGATCATATTGGAAGACCATCGATGCTATCGAAGGATTTTGAGATTTTCATTAAACAACAGGGGCACCGGAAATCTACCTGTCGATCTTACGAGCCACTCTTGATGGACTCGAGATTTGAATATCGATGATATCAACAAGTGTATCGATGCATCGACAATTCGTCCAGATATGTTGTGAAGTTGCTGGACATATTTAGTGATTATATCGATGATATCGATGGACATATAGATATATCGATAAATCCGTCCAGATGAATATTTACTTGCTGGACACTTTCGGTCCTATTATCGATAATATCGTTTAAGGTATCGAGGACATCGACAGAGCAGGTTGATCATATCGAGGGTGTTTAGATAAAATCGACAAGGCGAGAAAAACTTACAGATTTTCCTATTTTGAAAAAAAGTTTTCTCACGTTAAAAACCCTATGATTTCTAACTTGTTTTAAGGGTTTTTCTTTACCTGGTGTTTTGGGTCATGGGATGTGAGGCTTTAATTTTACCTGTGACAGCTTGCACACATCCGGTCGAGGCAGACACTTGAAGTGATCTTCCTATCAGGCTCTGTAAACACTCTGACTCAACATAGACGTAACTTAACAAACCAGGGCACTTTCAATAACAACTATAAGATTACACACATGAGAAATTTAAAAGCATATGAAACACAAACGAAAGCTGCAAGATCACGTAGCTTCCTTGACAGGTACAACCATATGTCCTTGACCACCATAACGGCTCCTCATCAGTCTGAACCTGCATATCATTTAAGCCACCTGTGCTACCTGAACAGTTATATTTTTGATGGATGAGTGGCCAACTCAATGTGAATTCCCCTCAAGATTACACACCATCACATTAGGTAAGAATAGTTATTAAACAACAAGGCAATCAAAACAACATATGATGCAACATTTTTAAATGCATGGAGGTGTGAATGCACATCGCCCCGGGGATGCACATCCGTACGGAAGTTGGGCTTGTCACCCATGTAATCATCGACCTGGGAAAATCATCCAGTCGAAACAATAGATCAATAGTCGGTGGTCTGGGAGCTAGCGAAACAATACCCCGATGATCCTAAGGGCACGTGTTACAACATTTAGAATTAGCCACCCGTCATCGCCAATATGCCATGGATGCATGATTAGCCAAACCATTATTAGTCTAGTTACAATAAGTCAATTTAAATAAGCTCAAGGTCACTACGGGGGCTCATCACCTACATAGGCCAACAGCTTGGGCATAACTCCCATACCACCATCCCCGCCTCATGAGACTACCATCTTAGGATGTTTAATGGAAACCTGTTGACTAGTGGAAAATCATATTACAGTACATAGGGCTTACCATCGCATGGTTACATGGTATAAAACATCGAACCCATAAAGAGAAAATGTCAGAACAAATTGACATAGGGCGATACTAAAACAAGCCGCATAGGGCAATTATCAAAATAGGCCACATAGGCGAGTATCAAAACCATGCGATGAAAGACCATCCTTAAATACCATCGGACAGAACAACCCTGGATGGTAGGCCTATGTCAATGGTCAATTTAAATCACCATTCAATAACCACTAAGCCGAAGGTCCATTACAATCACAACTAGTCGGGTCACATCCTAAGTATGGGTGTACACATACAGGTGGGGGTTTCCCACTGGTGTACCAGTTTAAGTTCCATAAGCAATCCACAAAGAATCCGCAAGCATGAATAAATATGTAGGATAAACATTAAGCATGTAATGTAGTAATTCAATTCCAACAAATAACACAAGTGGTTATAGAATGGAGATATCATTTATAAATTAAAATAAAACTATAAGTTAAGCTAATGGGAAAATGGAAAGCTCTAGGAGAAGAATCATCACCTTATACTTTGAATCGCCTTCTAGTGTCACTAAGTGCTTGCGCCCTTAGAATTGTATCCTACCACAAATCATGAACTCGTACAATTAGGTCCAAGTTCTATGCACTACCTAGGTTTAAGATCATGGCCTTGGCTTTAAACTATTTATCTTAGGGTTTAGTCTTAAATTTAGTTCCTAGGATTTGAAGTCTAGTTGGTGTATCAGTTACCATTCGACGTTAATGTATAATTATTATTTGTGACCATGGTATTAATTAGTGTTACAACTGAAATAGAATAGTACAACCTATTATTAGAGATAATATTTTCAAGTGATGGATTCTATGCTAATATCACTAAAGGTAGTTTCATTTATAATAACTAATATTAGCGTAACATGTTAATAATAATCATTATGATGACTGATAATCTATTAGATAATACAAGTAATAGCAATAGAATATTTTCCAATGATAATATAATAAGGGCTACTACTAATAATTACGTATTATACTAATTTCTTGATAAATGTGTTTCTACTGCTATTCGTCATAAGTATTAATAATGAATTTGGCCACGAAGATAAATACTATGACATATCATGAATTATGAAATTCTATAATTAGCCTGATCCTAACATATTATTTGCGTTTAGGGTAATAGCCTAGGGTTTAGATTACTTAGGATTTAGGCCTAAGCTAGATTTTTAGGGTTTTAATGTAGAGTTTTAGGGCTTCTTTTTAGGGTTTAATTCCAGGTGTAGGTTTAGGATTTTAGTGCTAATCGTTGTACATTCGATCGTAATGCTAGTAATACTAATAACCTCAAAACAACCGTCAATATTATGAATATACTTAATACTAACAATCATTGTGACGAGGATTCATGGTATGCTCTAATATCGATGATAATGTATAATGACGACAAAAAAATAAAATACTAATAGTTAATAATGATGACTTTGTTTCATATGTAATACTAATATTAACATAGATAATTTGTTTATCCCTAATATACATAATCCTAATTGTAATGGGAATGACAACAATGATAATTTTAATTGGAAGAATCTCAATCTGGAAGGAAAAACATGGACTCACCTCAGTGACTAGATTCGAGTCGAGCGGGCTCAGCCCAAGCACACCCATGCACCTTACTCTCTCTCCTTCACTATCTCTCCTTCCACTCTCACTTTCTTCTTCTTATGTAGAGAGGTCTAGCAGGCCCTGGACTCGACCCAGCCAACGGGCTAGCAGGTTGACTCGGTGAGTTGACTCGGCTCAACTCTACCCTCTTCTTCTTTCTTTCTCTTTCCTTCCTTCTCCCTTTTCTGTCTCTTTTCTTCCTTTTCTTTCCTTTTTCCCTTATTTCCCTGAAACTCAGCCATTTCTGGCTCGAACCAAGTCAAGTCGCGTCAGCGAGTCATCGACTCCGTGCAGCCCAAAGCCACCCACCTTCTCCCTCCCCTCTCGCACTTTGTTTTCTCCCCCCCCCTTTCTCTACTCTGCTGTAGCAACCAACAACTCCTTCCTCTCCCTTCTTCCTCTCTCTCTCTCTCTCTCTCTCTCTCCAGACTTTTGCAAGGCTCATTCTCAATCAGAACCGTCTGACTCAAATCAGACCTGGTGTGATTTTGAACGATGGGGATGACTTGCCATTAATGGAAGATCACGAACGCCCATGCCATTCTAAAAAATGATGCATGGGAATGGTGAAGATGGGTCTATGGGAGCTTAGATCATGGTCGGATTGAAGCTCTACGGAGGTTTAGGCGGTGGGTTCAATGGAGAAGACCTGCGGCCGTTTTTCTCCTTTCAGCAGCAAGGAGTGGGCTGCAACTATAAATGAGGTCTCTCTGGTTATCCTAAACCGTAGGATCGTTAATGAGCGTACCAGATTTAATTTGGTGGAAGCCATCTTCAAAATAGTGGGTTATGGCCGAAACCGACATTTTTTTTGTCTTCCTGGTATAAAGAGGAACCTTAAACCACGTGGAGGGTTGTCAGACGGCTGGGATTTCTCTCACTGGATGGTTGAGATTAAGAGTAAGAAACTCACGCGGATCGTGGGTAAAAGAAGAAAAGGTCTTTCTCAGATGTAGTTTCCATTTCTGGAAATGTCGCCTGCAGCCTTATTCGGGCTTGATTTGAGCATGTGCACGTGTGCACGGATGCGTACGGACGACATGGTCAGGGTCGAATGGGAGTCCTCTACCTAATGGACGGTTGGATAGGCTGATGGTGGTCCACCTCGATCACCACGGGTCAGATTCGGAGAGGTTGGAAACACAACCTCAGCACGCGCGTCGACCCGATTCGGCTAAAACCGCGTGCATGCCTATGGGTTTCAACAGGCCAAATTTCTGGGTTTTGGTCGAGGCCAAGCCCCAAACATGATAGATGGCTCGGATCATCTAAGAAGATGATATTGGTGGGCCATTTCCAATCACATGATGGCATCCGTTTGAAATTTTCATAGGCGGGAACTGTGGAAAGTGAGGGATTTTCTCTCTTACACAGAAACTGTCGGTGAAATAGTGGTGAAGACTGCTTGAGTTGAAGTTAGAATATGTCAATATGTCCTAGAGGGGGGTGAATATGATTTTTTAAAGATTTATGAGTTATTTAAAAATCCTATCACTCAAATCCTATCATATATGCAATTTTCAGGATTACTCAAATGTAACTCTATTGGCTTCCAAGCTAAGTAGAGGATCCAATCACAAACTAATCAAGATATAGCAATATGCAACTTAGTCTATGTTGGATGTGACTGTGTGTGTGCGTGAGATGTGATCAGATATATGAATATGAATGCATTGACATGAATGACACATAGAGAAAAGCAATCATGAACACAGTCATTTTATAGTGGTTTGACGATAAGTCTACTCCACTCCCGGCTGCCGCACTCAACCCTTGAGTGTACCACATTTCACTAAGGAGGTTTCCCAGGGTTCACCTCTAACCTAAGGTTTTAAATCAGGTTCACCTTCAACCTTTACACGGAGATTTTTACTCGGTTCACCTCTAACCCTGGAGTTTTACTGGTTCACTCCTAACCAGATGTTTATGCTCTCCACAGAGCAAGGGTCCACACAACGCACCCACCACATACACTCCCGCCAGAGGCCTCCTGCGAGGGCTTCAAAGGGCGAGACCCACTTAAGACCCAATCCTAGAAAAGAATGATCGCAAGTGTCTTATTGGACTCTATATACTTACAGATAAGTTGATGAGTCCCGTTAAGCACTACGCCGAAGATCTCCTCCTCCTTGTTGACGAAGAGTCTTCTTCTTCCTTGATCCGCAACACAAAATATATACCAAGACTAGGCTTAGGGTTGGGTCAAGGTTAAGATGGAATCCTACTCTTTAAAGGTTTTCTTATAAGGAAGGTAGAGTAGTTCCAATCTTATGCATTCAAGGCATCCCAGCTTAATGATTTGTCATTCAGGTAGTAGCTGGAGGATCCTTGAATGCGGAAGTTCATTCCCTAATCCACTCTATTGAATGTCAATGGTGAGAGTGGATTGGAGGATGAACTCCCTTGAGATAAAGGGCTTAAGATATAGGATGTAAGTTTAAACACACAAAAGCTCTCTCTATTTTCTCTCACAGCAACAAAAGACAAGTCCTCTATATATAGGCAAAAAGTTCTAACGGATATAAAACGGTCACATTTATGATAGAGTTCGATATCATCGAGTAGGTTCGATATCATCGAGCGTATACTCTCGATAGCATCGATGGTCTGCTCGATGACTCGAACTCGATGTCATACGCTTTTGAAACTTCTTGCTAATTGGTCGATGAATCGAAGTTATTGTCGATGTCATCGGATTTCGAACTCTGATTCTATCGATGACAGGTTCGATCAATCGACACTTGAAAAATGAGAGAGACCTGACTTTGAGATATTTCAGGTTTTCATGAATGATCGGGGGAACCGTCGAGATCATCGGAATTTGAATGTCGGTGATATCGAGATCAGAGTCGATGCATTGATAAATCCAGAGGATTTGTCTTTAAGCTTGCTGGGCGACTTGTGTCCTTGTTCGATGCAATCGACCTGGTGTCGATATCATCGATATTTGAATATTGATTCTATCGAAGGGCCCCCGATCATATTTTAAAAATAACCTGAAATATCTGCTGTAAGAAATGCGCGCCCACCATCGATATCATCGATGAACCTCTGATCTTATTGATATTTGAATTCAGATCATATCGGACGGTCATCGATATATCGAAGGAATTTGAGATTTTCATTAAAAAAATAAGGGCGCCGGAAATCTGCCTGTCGATCTTATCGAGCCACTCCCGATGGACTTGAGATTTGAATATCAATGATATCGATAGGTGTATCGATACATCGATAATTCGTCCAGATATGATGTGAAGTTGCTGGACATATTTAGTGCTTTTATCGATGATATCGATAGGTGTATCGATACATCGATAAATCCGTCCAGATGAATATTTAGTTGCTGGACATTTTTGGTCCTCATATAGATAATATCGGTAAGGTATCGAGGACATCGACAGTGCAGGTCGATCATATTGAGGGTGCTTCGATAAAATCGACAAGGCGAGAAAAACTTAGAGATTTTCCTATTTGAAAAAAATTTTCTCACCTTAAAACCCCTAAGATGTCTATCTTATTTTAAGGGTTTTAATGACCTGGTGTTTTGGGACATGAGATGTGAGGCTATGATTTACTTATGACGAGCTTCAACACATCCAGATGAGGCAGACACTTGAATTGTTCTTCCTATCGAGCTCTGCAGATAGTCTAACCTACCATACACGTAAATTGACAAACCAGGGCACTAGCAGGTGCACTTTCAATCTCCCCCTTTGTCAATTACATGACAAATACCCAAAACACCCTAGAATATTTTAGACACACCCTAAATTGAGTGTACATGCATTTACACAATTTTACAATTCTAGCCCATGTACACAACAAATTATCTGCTCCCCCTTACTTTAAAACTTCCCCTTTTTTGCAGCTGCTCCCCCCTAACAACTGCAACAACATAGATAGATACACAATTTTTCGCTCGGGGTGTTTTGAATTGTTCTACCCCTTTTTGTCAGTCATTGGCAAATGTATAGCAAGTGATATTGACTAAAGAGTGAATTGCATGGGAGAACTAAGCAGATAGAGGTGTACAAAGATGAAATCATTTCAAAACATGCATCATTTTCAGAAGATATGAATGCAAATAAAATAAGCAATAAAGTCATATGCATTGCATATCAGAAACTTTGATAAACCAGGGGGAGGATTAAGACAACAGAAATATGACATTAAAGATATGAATCATACACAACCATATTCAAAGTGAAGTTAACGTGTTTAATTGTCCAAAATCAATTGCCCAAGCTTGGCAACAAAATTCACAGTTATCCAAAAAAAATTAGTGAATTAGAACTTCCATAATCAGCTTATACCGCCTCCGAGACTCACTACATGTGAGTAAGTCAACCACCTGCTGATTAGTTTGCTGGAGCGTATGATGGAGGAACCCTGCCACTATGGGCCCCTCTAGGCAATACAAACCATACATCAAATGGGTCCCACCATATGTGGGCCCTCAAATCATCAAAATTAAAGAAATTTAATGCTATGAACACCCACCGTTAGATCTTGTACTCTTTCCACCGATGCGATCTAGAGCTCTAAGGGGTGAATTTCAATAGTTGAGATGGACTTTGGATGGTGGGATTGGGTGGCAGGAAGGTGGGCCATACTAGCTTTCTCCTCTCCCTTGGACGGTTTCACCATTTTTGCTTGGGAGATGGAGTGAGAAATGAGAGGAAGAGTTTTAAGGGGAGAGAGGGATGGGTGATGGAGTGATGAGGAGTGCTGGGTGAGTGAGTGATGGGTGTACTTGATGGGTGGAGAGAGAGAGAGAGAGAGAGAGAGAGAGAGAGAGAGAGAGTTGACTTTAGGAGTTGCTTAGGGGTGGGACATGTACTTGACATGTGAGGTGATGTGTACTTGATTAATGGGATTGATTTGAAAGTTTCTCTTGGGTTTTGCAAATGTGCGGCGTTTTCCTCGAACTGAACGCGGGCCCACATCTCCTGGCCTGGGTATCACCTCTGCGCACGAGACGCGACGACGATGCGGTCGCAAAGATACAAGTCTTGGGTAGAGATGACTCTGGAATACGGGATACGACTCAGGGTTACGGCGTCTCAAGTCGCCGAAATTCGACCGGGAGGACCGTGGAAGCCTACGGAACAGTACAGTACGGTTTAGGATACGAGCCTCATAGCTCTCCCCTCAAAATAAAACTTTCGTCATCGAAATTTGCACTATCATGCAAGACAAAACAAAGGAAGAGGAAGCATCGTAATATAATAATCAATATCATACGAGGCAAAATCAATCTATAAACAAATAGGGATAGCGCTCTTTAATCTCAGCCTCACGCTCCCAAAATGTCTCCTCAACAAAATGGTGAACTTTACTGAACTTCGGATCCCGGATCGGAAGCGATTGAAACTGGAATACTATGTTGCCTCATAATCTCAACGGTAGGGAACTATATCAGAAAATTTGTAAGTTATATGAACTTGGGGATCTAACCATTCTAAGTTCTCAACAATCATCGAGTGTAGGGTAGCTAACAGCAGACATGTAATGTTATCTTCAGGTATTCCCAAGTTATGCTCTAATACCAACTTTTGTCATGTCCCAAACTCAGAAACTGGGCTCACAAAATTCTCGATCGCCGAATTCGGTGTTGACAGCCTTCGTAGTACCCCATTCTCGATTCCCAGTGCCCATATGCTAGATTCCAATCCTGGGATCCTACAAGGAGGATTTTTTAATTACATTTGTCTCATAAGAAGCATAACCACAACTTTACCCAAATCACAAAGGCAACATCATCATCACATATCCACTAATATAAACAGCTGAATATAGTACTGAAAAGGAAATACATATATCGAAATCAAAGCTCCAGAAGACAGCTGCACACTCCAAGCTCAACGTTGTTGTGACTTAACGCCACCTGTACACATCTATCATGCATAAGCTTATAAAAAGCTTAGAGGGTGGTGAAAGTGTATATGATGCACGTGCCAAGCAATAAATATCAAAGTAAGTCAAAATACTGGCAATCCATAAATCGTACAATATCAGAGTAATGTGAAAACATGCTGGTAAGTCCATAAATATCATTAGCCTTATCCAAGCTATGCAATGTAAAAACATAATAGACCAACATCATATACTGAGGAAACAATGTAGATCAGTTATGCAATGCAGAGACATAGTAAGCCAAATATCTGATACCAAGTCCACGAATATCGTCAACCTTAAGTAGGTTATGCAATACAGAAGCACAGTAAACCAAATGCTATATGTTGAGGATGCAATGCAATATGCGATGCGAATGAAATGACCAAACTGGAGTGTGAAGTCAGAATAATAGTACGTAGTATCGCAGGCTACGGGGTCCACCACAAGGGACTTCTATCCAAACCAGTCCCATACCTAAATTTGGATAGTCAGACTCAATGTGGTAAACTTCTGATCTCAGGTTAGTCGCGCACCCCAACCTAAATCCTGGCCATTGCGAATGTACATGTAACAAATAGTTGCGCACCACTAGCCCGAGTGGATAGTGAATGAATGAATGGATGTATGATTGAATATGAAACTCCTGCTCAATAAGTCCATATATCAGTACCGTACATCTCTAGGATCATCACCGGGGTTTAGTTTACTTTACATGTGATCGCCGCCCACTGAACGCGGAACCATGCAAGTGGAAGAGACCTGACTATCTGCCTGGCTAGTAATCAACCAATACCTACCCCGCACGTCGATAGTGGACCCAATTACGCTTTGGTCAAACTCAGCCTAGCTATGTCCACTATCCTCGGGCAGGTAAGGCCACACCCCCTCCCAACTGACCACAACATAGTGGGAGACGCGGCTTACTGGTATTCGGCACTCGGGCGCTCATCTATCCACTCGATCTACTGGCCACGGAGGTTTAGGAATTTTCACCCAGGGACATCTATGGTGCCCCGATGCTAGTAACAGATTTTCGATGTCCATTTGGCCATCCACGACATGCCTGTAGAGGCTATGACCCTAATGTTACTAGGGGGTATAATAATCACTATACAATGCAAGATGTATGAGTCGTAAAATTCATTCATGCATCAATCCTGCGCATACCGTGCACTCATGTGAGATAATCTCCGCCTATCAGGTATCTCATAACAACCTACCCAATGACATATGAAATGGTCAACCACATCTCATAATAAACATGCAGATGATGCGTATGGGCATCTATCATGATGTTATTTATACAATTGGAATCAGCCTCGATAGTCGGAATCGTCCTCGACAATCAGAATCAGCCTCGACAATCGGAATCAGCCTCAACAATCGGAATTGGCCTCGATAATCGGCCTCGACAATCGGAATCGGTCTAAAAAATTAGAATCGGCCTAAATAATCGGAATCGGCCTCGACAATTAGAATAAGTGAGAATGGGCCTAGCAAGGCCTAAGGGAAGGTCACAATGTTGACATTTAACCATCATTGCCCATCAATGTGGACATTTAACTAACATTGCTCCCAAGGAGTGGCCCACACAAACATCATTACATACATTATAGTGAAATCACACATTACATCGGTTCGCACATTCATCGTATTTGGCCTCACTCGAGGGCCACACATACACCACATCAGGCCTCGCCATACAGGCCACAAATACATCACAATGACCCTTATCAAATGGGCCACAAATACATTACAATGGGCCATATACCTGGGCCTCAAATACATCACAACGGGCCACATTCCTGCGCATAATACACATCACAATGGGCCACATGACATGGGCTTAATACACATCACAATGGGCCACATGACATGGGCCTAATACACATTACAATGGGTCACATGACATGGGCCTAACATATATCACAATGGGCAGCATGACATGGGCCTAACATATATCACAATGGGCCGCATGACATGGGCTTGATACACATCACAGTGGGCCACATGACCTAGGCCTAACGTATATCACAATGGGCTGCTCAATGGTCTGCGCCAATGAGCCTCATATATATCAAGTGGGTCGCATCAATGGGCCGCACCAATAGGCCTCATATAGATCAAGTGGGCCGCATCAATGGGCCGCACCAATGGGCCTAGAAAAGTGGATGAACTGTGTGCATGGAACACACACATCGTGGTAGGCCGCATAAATAAACGACATAAATATACAATACATGCATCAATGGTAGGCCCCACGTGGCACCGTCTAAAGTTGGACAGTGTGAATTAGAACACGTACCAAGGTGGACCCCATCATATGGGCCTAATATACATAACAGGTGGGCCTCGCATACACAACAAATGGGCCTCACCAAATGGGCAATGTGGGTATAACCTACATCGCGGTGGAGCCTACAACACATCCAAACACTGTCTATATAAAACATCACTGTCCAAACATTGTCCAACACCGTCCATCACAATCTGGATGGTGTGAATGAAATAAATACAACATGATGGTGTCCACACGTGTGTGGGTCCCACGATTGCAATGCAGTAGGGAAAGAACACATCTATCATGTGTGGCCCACGGATGCACTGTGTGGATATATCACGTACCACATCAGACCCACTGATCATATAACAACTATATAATTGGAGTGAGGTACACCAGCCGATCATCTAGCAAGTGGATCTCACATGGGGCCCACCACAAACATATATATATATATATATATATATATATATATATATATATATATATATATATATATATGTGTGTGTGTGTGTGTGTGTGTGTGTGTGTGTGTGTGTGTGTGTGTGTGTGTGTGTGTGTGTGGTGTGTGTATATGTATCACATATATAATAATTTATTTTATTTTATTGTTTGAAAAGGGTCCAGCGTCCAAGCCTTTTGGATGCAAGATGAACGGTTTAGATTTAGGACAGATACATTAAGGTGGGGTCCATGTGTTGGATGCACATGTCTTCAAGGTGGGCCCCATATCCAATGGGCCACACGTGCTGCTGTACAGCATGGAAGAAATACATATATCATGATGTGGCCCGTCGGGCGGATGACATGGATGCAATGGATGGATGGTGTGGGATGGAATACATACATCATGTGGGCCATGTCCACAGATCTTGCTGACGTCATGCAGTGGGACCCACACCCAGAAAATAGACGGTTGGCGTGCATATAGCACATGCATGAGATGGGTCCCACTGTCCAGGAATGCTGGACAGTGGTGATATATACATCAAGGTGGACTCCCATGGAACTTGCAGACGTCAACACAACAGTGTCATCTGTTGGCCGTCCCACTGATGGACGGTCCAGATTTACTGCATGTTTGAGGTGGTTCCACACACGTGGGGCCCACCAACAGCTCTGGATAAAGTTGATATTTGTTATTTTCCTTCATCTGAGGTCTGTCTAGGAGGGACGACAAGGATAGACACCTGCATCAGGTGGACCACGTTGGACGGCCTGGATGTAAACATATACATCATGTGGGCCCCTGGATGCAAGGTGTGCATTTAACACGTATCACAGTGGGTCACACCGTCCCACATAGTAGATGGTGTGGATTAAAACATACATCGGGGTGTCCCATGTGTGGACAGTGGGGAAAACACCTACATCAGGTGGTCCTACCTGGGTGGCCCATTAGCTGGACCAAATTGATATATATATTTTTTGTTCACCCAGGATTTGCCCAAAAATGGGCAGCAACGAGGTGGGCCTCACGATCGGACGACATGGATAAAATACGTTCAACATCAGGTGGGCCACACATCAAGAGAGAGAGAGAGAGAGAGAGAGAGAGAGAGAGATCGGATGGTGATGGAGGAACCCCTCCATATGGGCCCCTCTAAGTGATACAAACCATACATCAAATGGGTCCCACCATATGTGGGCTCTCAAATCATCAAAATTAAAGAAATTTAATGCTATGAACAGCCACCGTTAGATCTTGGACTCCTTCCACAGATGTGATCTAGAGCTCTAAGGGGTGAATTTCAATAGTTGAGATGGACTTTGGATGGTGGGATTGGGTGGTAGGAAGGTGGGTCATACTAGCTTTCTCCTCTCCCTTGGACGGTTTCACCATTGTTGCTTGGGAGATGGAGTGATAAATGAGAGGGAGAGTCGTAAGGAGAGAGAGGGATGGGTGATGGAGTGATGGGTGTACTTGATGGGTGGAGAGAGAGAGAGAGAGTTGACTTTAGGGGTTGCTTGGGGATGGGATGTGTACATGACATGTGAGGTGATGTGTACTTGATTGATGGGATTAATTTGAAAGTTTCTCTTGGGTTTTGTAAATGCGCGGCATTTTTCTCAAACTGAACGTGGGATCAAATCTCCTAGCTTGGGTATCACCTCGGTGCACGAGACACGGCGTTGAAACTACGGCGATGGCGCGGTCGCAAGAGTACAAGTCTCGGTTCGAGCTGACTCTAGAATACGGGATACGACTCAAGATTATGCGCAAATGTTATTTACGCATCGCAAGTCACTGGAATTCAACCGGGAGGACCGCGGAAGCCTAAGGAACGGTACAGTCTAGGATACGGGCCTCACAATCTTTTTCTCCACTCTCTCTGCCTCTTCTTCGTCTTCTGCCTCCTATTTTTTCTACATTTTTCAGCATCTCCACAATCTCCGGTGAGCTTCCTCTCCCTCTCTTTTATTTAATTTCACAAAGGTCAAGCTCCATAAGCACTTGGGAGGGAGTTTTCAGTGACGAAAGTGAAGCGAGCGGCTTCTGAGTTACCTCGGAATCACCCTCGTTGCTGGCTGAGATGGTGGTGAATGCGGATATGCTTTTTGACATTCGCAGCAAGTGATGGAATCTCTGGCGCAAAGGCTGGTGGTGTCTGTTAGAACATCGAATTTGCCTCCCAGGTGGGATGTAGTAGTGGAAGATTTTTCTAACCGGTCTGACCATTCGTCCGAGCATGAAGCCGAGGAGACTGAGGTAGAGGAGGGGCCTAAGGGGCTAGTTCCCTCGGTCTTGACTGAGAATGATCTGTTCTGGATCAGAATTGGGTATCGTATTCCCAAGTCGATCATCCTACATCTTCTTTTGCCGGATGACCTACCCGACCGACCCCCTCCTAGGGTGGTAGCAATCTTTCAGGTTGCGTTGTAGTGCAGCCTTCACCTACAACTTCAGGAGGTCGCTTGATATCTCTTAGGTAGCCTTGGTATGGCTTCGTGGTAAGTTACCTCGAACGGGTGGAGGGACTTATTCGATTGTGCGGTCCTGTGGGTCGAGATGGAGCAGCCCGAGCTAAGTGTGGAGGAGTTCCTCCATCTGTACCAAGTATGATCGAAGTCTCAGCAGCCCGGCTGGTATTATTTCTGTGTCTGATGGAAAACTGGTGAGGCGCTGATAACCGACCCTTCATTCTCTATAAAAAACTGGAGGGATCGGTGGTTCTTGGCCTTTGGTAGCTAGGAGATGGCCGAGTCAGGATCCTTCATACCTTGTGTTCCCCGAGCCTTCTTTGAGGCAGGTAATTCAAATAATACTACGTCGTTTTGATCGGTTACGTATTCTTTTAACATTCTAACTATTAGCTCCTTACTTTTTAGTTGTCCCTTAGTGACGACAGAAGCTCGGCCCTGGTTCTGTAACGCGAATTCAAGATCTACGAGCTATGAGCCCGGAGAGGAGATCTTGTAGAAGGCTTCTCCAACCAGAGTGTCTTCTTCAGTCGGGTCTGGACGCGGCTTTGATAGGTAGCTGATGACCTGAAATTTTTACTCTTTTACTGCGACAATGATTTTGCTACTGAAATAGCTCGTGATTTTGAGGCAGAGATGTCTGAAGCTCGGCCTACTCTTCGTCCTCCTTCTAAGGTCAAAGCCCCACCTCAGGGTGACCCTCGGGCGTCGAAGAAACAGAAGACGACCTCTAAGGGTCTGAGAAAGGTCGCCCCTCCTCGTCTGGCCATTATAAAAGTCCCAGACAAGGGCACGGAGGTGACAGAGGTGGTTCTTCCAGGGCCTCGGGACGTCCCCGAGCTAAGACATGTTGCAGAACAACTCCCCCAGAGGAGGGACGAGGAAGAACCTCCGAGAGAGGAGGCTGCTGAGGAAGAGGGGGAGCTTCCTTTGACATGTTGAGAGTATACTCCCCTGGGCGAGTAGGCAGGGGACCGAGGAGGAGTTCGTCGGCCTCGATGGGTCGCCTTCTATGGAGCCGACGCTCACCAAGATTATGAGGGTGCTCCTAGAGGTGAGGGCGTAACTACTGTGGTTTATCTATTTGGCTACCTGCTTCAATGCTGAGCTATTCTTTTTCCTTTTCCTCTTGCAGTTCGCGCCTTATGCATTGAAGGCTCGAGCCGAGCTATCCACGACCAATAGGCAGGCAGAAGAGGCAGAGGCTCGGCTATCATCTGTCGAGGCTCGAGGCCTCAGCAGAAGGCCAGCTAGGCCGCTCTCGGGGAGTCTTAGGCGAAAAGGGTTCGTTTGCCCTTGCGGCTAGAAGAGGACAGAAAGGCATATGATAAGAGCCACGCGGAGTGCACCAAGGCCTGTGCCATGGAGAATAAGATCAGGGTAGAGACTAGGGCCGCTATTGCAGTTGCGCGAACGAAGGCTGTGGAGGAGTATCTATCGTCCTAGCCCTTTTAGGGTGAGAGGAACACTCTCTTCCGTTAGGGCTACGCTGAGTGTGTAAGGGGGTTGAAGGAGATCTTCCTTGAGCTTGAACTTTTCGCCTTTGATGAGAGAGAATCGGGGTCTAGCGGTCTGGCCAAGGGGGTCGTAGTTGATCCCGAGGCATACATAGGGCGACTCCCGAAGCTGCTCCCGAGGTTACTCCGCTGACATCTCCTGAGTTAGCTCCTGGTAAAGCGTCCGATCCTCGAAGCTGATTCTTTGGAGCAGGATTCCTCTTTGCTCCCCTCATCTGCTTTAGGCACTTCAAGCACACCGAGCGCCGAGTTAAAGAACATCTGTAGAAGTGAGCATCACCCTCCCTCGACACTATGCATTTTTGTTGTTGTTT
This sequence comes from Magnolia officinalis, assembly GCA_021015155.1. Taxonomy (NCBI): domain Eukaryota; kingdom Viridiplantae; phylum Streptophyta; class Magnoliopsida; order Magnoliales; family Magnoliaceae; genus Magnolia; species Magnolia officinalis. The sequence goes on along the minus strand of JAJHSJ010001418.1, from coordinate 40,094 downwards.
CTCAATGTAATACCGATGTATATGTTTGAAGAAATACCGATGCAACTTTTACTCTGATCAATGAATACATCTTTTCATGAAAAATTTTTGTACTCTATTGTCTAGTTTAGATGGTAATGAATTTTTACATGTTTATTAACGGAGGTCGAGCAATAAAGGTCCATCGGCTGACTTAGGGATAGTAGGTCTTGAGATGCTCAGCATTCCAAGGATAAGGCAATAATAGGCCGGTCAAATCTTCCAGTCAATAGGTCCCGGGTCGGATGGTGCCTGCAATCACGTAGGAGCCTTCCCAGTTGGGTCCTAGTGTACCCGTACCGGCCTCCTTGGTATTTTGGAATGTTTTCCGAAGAACTTAGTCTCCCACTCAGAATCGTCTGACCTTGACTTAGGTATTGTAGAACCACGAAGTTCCTAAATCGCAGTTACCTTACAATTGAATCGTTTAGGAAGTGAGTGTAGTATCTTTGCACAGACTTTACTTTATGAGATTTTATCACCAAGACCCCACGTAGAGTTCACAATGTCATTTAATCTTGTGTAGAAGTCCATGAACATTTCATTTTCTTCCAAATGTATTTCCTCAAATTTGGTTGTGAGGATTTAGACTTTAGATTTCTTGACAATTGATGTTCCCTCGTGTGTCATTTCTAAAATATCTCAGGCTTGCTTTGCAGAATCACATGATATAATTCTTTTAAATCCATCCGGTGATAGTGCATAAGTGATTGCATTTAGTGCTTTTGCATTGACACTACTCTCACTTTTCTAAAGAGTGGTCCAAGAAAAATAAGGTGTTACTCTAATAAATTTGGATCCATTGATACCAATTACCTCAGTGGTAGGAGGGGTTCATTTAGTCACTATGGCTAGCCACACACTCTCATCCATGGATTTTAAGAAAATCCTCATTCTGGCTTTCCAATAGACATAATTGGTGCCATCAAATGGTGGAGGCCTAGTGACTGAAAGGCTATCAAAATTTGACATCTTACAAATAGCTCAAATTGATTAGCTCAGGAAATTAATCCTAAAGAAATAACAATATAAACCGAGCTATTAGGCTTTGATTCCACTTGAAAAGGTCGAGCTATATGTCCTAGAGGGAGGGGGGGGGGGGTGAATAGGACAATGCCAAATTAAAAAATAACAACGGAATTAAACAATAAGATAGCCAAGAGAATTACAAATAATCAAAGGAAGCAACAACCTCAAAATTCTAGTATTGAGAGGTTGATACAAATGTTGTTCTAAGGACAACAACCAAGGGTTTATGGCAGGAAAACCTTACTAGAACGATTTGTGTATCAAAAACTCAAACTGAAGAGGAATAAAAAGGAAATAGCAAGAAAGGAAATCTAAGCTATTACAACATTCCCCACAATGCTGAAATGTAAAGATTACAACATTCACATCCACAAATACATCCCACGATCTTGAACCAAAAAGGAATAAAGAAAGGAAACCACAAAACCACAAAACACACAGAATTATAGTGGTTCACCTATGTGTACACCAACTGTTAAACAACAGTCACACAACTACTCCACTCCTAATATCCTCACATAGTGGATATTAACGTTCACTATGAAAATAGGTTTTTCCAAGTTCACCTAAAACCTTCACAATTGTGTCTTTTAAGTGAGCTTACACAATTCAAAAAACCCCACACTCTGAGTTTTCTGGATCACCTTAGAAAACCAAAACTGAGAGATTTTTCTGGCTTAATCTCAAAGAAACCAAAACAAAGGAAATTACAGAATTGTAAAATACCTGGATATTCTCCTTTTGTTGCAGCCCGGAAGAACCAAGTCAGAGTCAAAGTTCAACGTTGAAGTTCAATGTCTAAATTCACTTATGAAATGGTTCTAAGTTCTAAATTGATTTTAGATTTAAAGTACATTGGGCTAGCTCTAATTGATTTTGATTCCAAGAAGTGGGAATACTTTAGTCCCTCTTTCAGATCAGATTGGAATGACAGAATACAAAATCAAATATAACAAAGCTAATAAAAGAGAATATTAAATATGCACATTATAGCTTAAGAAGTCTACAAACTTATCTCTCAGAGTAGTGTCTTGATTTTACTTGAATTGAATTAAAATACTCTGAAAAGCGTGCTCTATTTATAAGTGAAGAAATTGTATTCACGATTGGTCCTGTGGACACTACGACTGGTCGTAGGACCAACTGATTTTTAAAATTTTGAGAGCGATCGAATAAAGTCGTTTTATGACTAGTCGTAGGACCTTCACGACCGGTCGAGGGACCTCCACGACTGGTCGTGACTTGTCCATGACTGGTCGTGTGGAACCTGAAATAGTTGTTGGACTTTGAGTCGTAGCTACAGGACTGGTCGTGAGTGAGTCGTGCATTATTTAACGACCGGTCGAGCAGTCTCCAGGTCTGGTCGTGGCTTAATAAAAAATTTTGAAAATTTTTAACAAACTTAGGACTGGTCATGGAATTTCTTGGACTGGTCAAGCTAGTGGTAGGACTAGTCAAACAGAGTCCAGGACTAATCGAAAAATAGTCTATTCACTTAGAAAAAGAATCAAGTGAATTATGTATTCAAAATGACTTGCCCTAAGGTCAATCTAAGGTCATATATACCTTGTTAGTAATGTATGAACATTGAGCTTCTTTTTCTTTAAATTGATTGTCGTTCTTTGAAGTTGGTGAAGCTTGAGATCTTGTTATAGGATGAAGCTTGACTTGAGACTCTTGAAGCTTGAAATCGACTACCATTGAAGTTTCAACTTGGTATTCAAAGACTAGGAACGTTTGTCTTGACTTGTAAGAAGCTTTGAAAATCTCAAACACTTGAAGCTTGAGAGCTTGAATTCTTTCTTGATGTTGTACATGAACAGAGCTTGAATTCTTTCTTGATGTTGTACATGAACATGAACAAGTACACTTGCCTTTGAAGTTCTTGAACTAAAGTCCCTTGTTCTTGAGAGATGCACAGACTTCATTATGAGCTGGATAAGACATAGATTCCAATTTGAGTGTATCCTTGTACAACCAGCCTAGCCTTGTTTATAATTATTTTACCAAATTCGTCAAACTTATTTTTAAAACTCCATTTTGTTCCGATAATATGTTTATCAGTTGGTCTTGGAACCAAATACCAAACATCATTTCTCACAAACTGATTAAGCTCTTCTTGCATAGCTACATTCTAGTTTTCATCAGTTAGGACTTCTTTTACATTAGCCGGTTCCATCTAAGATGTAAAGCACACGTAGTTACACATATCTTCTAATTATTTATGAGTGCATACACCAGTGAGGGGATTTTCAAGGATTTGATCAGTAGGATGATCTTTATTTGTTCATAGTTCAGTGTTATTTTGATTAGATGAAGAGTTTGGTTTATCAATGAGAAGAACCTCATCATCTTTTGAACTTGAGACAGGTGTATTCAAATTATCATCAATGACCACATTAATAGATTCTTGTATTACATCGGTCCTCTTGTTAAGTACCCGATATACTCGACTATTCAGAGTATACCTTAAAAATATTCCTTCTTCACTTTTGGTGTCAAATTTACCTAGAAGTTATCGATCATGCAAGATATAGCATTTACTGCCGAAAACTTGAAAGTATTTGACAGAAGGCTTCTTATCAAACCACATCTCATAAGTCGTTTTATTATTTGATTTTCTAATATAAACATGGTTAATTATATAACAAGCAGTATTTACGGCTTCAGCCCAGAGATTTTCAGGAAGCTTTATACTATTTAATTTTACATTTGCCATTTCTTGAAGCACCCTATTTTTCCTTTCCACTATCCCATTTTGTTGTGGTGTTTTGGGAGCAGAATATTCATGTGATATTCCTTGGATACTACAAAATTTCTCAAAACTGCTATTTTCAAACTCAGAACCATGATCACTACGAATCTTAGTGACTTGTAACTCTTTTTCATTTTTATTACGTTTAAGTACCCTTTTATACTTTATCAAGAGTTTCAGATTTCTCTCTTAAGAAGACTACCCAAGTATACCTGATAAAATCATCTACAATGACCAAAATATACTTCTTGCCACCTCGACTCTCCATTCTAGTTGGTCCAATGAGATCCATGTGGAGAAGTTCGAGTGGTTTAGATGTGGCATTGGAGTTTATCTTTTTGTTAACACTCCTGGTTTGTTTACCAATCTAGCACTCGCCACATATCTTATCCACTTTCTTTATTTTGGGTAGACCTCTTACCAAATCACTTTTGCTCAATCTATACAAGTTACGGTAGTGTACATGTCCTGGGTGCTTATGTCATAATTCGATCTCATCGGTATGGACCATGTAACACGATAGCTTAGATGAGCTTGAGTCACTAACTATGTAGCAGTTCTCAGAAGTTCTGTGACCAGTTAATTTTATAGAACCATTTTTATTTAAGATTTCATACTTTTGGTTTGAAAATTTTACACCATGATTATTATCGCATATTTGAGAAATGCTTAATAAATTACATTTTAAACCTTCTACATATAAAACATTCTCAAATAGAGGGAGGTTAGAGAGTTGAACCATACCTTGGACAACAATTTTGCAGTTGCTACCATCACCGAATGCGACTGAACCATCAGTCATGTCTTTAAGACTGGTGAACTGACTTTTGTCACCTGTCATATGCATGGAGCAACCACTATCCAGGTACCACTTTGAATGACTCATGGCTTTGAATGCGGTGTGGGCAACCAAACAAGCAACCTTAGGTACCTATTTCATTACAATTTTGGGTTTAGGAGCATAGTTGGTCTTCTTCTGATTATAATTGTTATACGTCCTAGCCACTGAGTTAGATTTTAAGAGCTCCTTAAGAAAGTCTACAATTTTCTCAGCTAAAGGATTACGGTTTTGATTTTTATAGTTGATATGATTCATTTTAGGATTTAAGGACTGAAAAGTTTTAGTCGTTTTAGAAATATTTTGATTCGGACTTTTCCCTTTTGAGTTAGTGTTGAGGCACAAAAAATATCTCGTTGCAGTGGTCAGAGAATTCCATGTTCGGGGGTATTTCGGTAATTTCCATGTCCGGGGGTATTTTGGTAATTTTCATGTCCAAGGATATTTCGGTAATTTCCATGTCCAAGGGTATTTTGGTAATTTCCATGTCCGGGGTATTTCGGTAATTTCCATGTCCGTGTTCCATGTCGGGGGTATTTTGGTAAAATTCCATGTCTAGGGGTAGTTTAGGTATTTTGGTAAAATTTCAAGTCCAGGGGTAGTTTAGGTATGTTGGTAAAAAAAGCATTGGAAAGGGTAGTTTGGTAAAAATGGATGCAAAAGGTGTCATTTGATAGGAGAAAGGTGGTACACCACCATTTAATAGGAAGCTTGGTGGTCACCATGGTTTAAGGAAAGAGAAAGTCCATATGTAAAGAGATAAATGGTGGTGATCACCACTCTGTAAGAGTGGTGGTCCCTATAAATACCCCTTCCTGCTTTTGCTTTAGTTGGAGGGGTTGGATTGGTTGGATCATTTGGTGGGCTAGGAAAAGTGAGGAGAGAGAGAGCTGTTGGTTGCGGGGGTCGCGCAAGGGAGCGTGTGGTTGTGTGGACCACGAAAGGGAGATACGTGGTTACGCAAACCGCGCAACGAATTCGCTGTTGCGCCAACCGCGCAACGAAAGATGGCATCCCGCCGAACCGCGCAACAGATACGAGAGTCTAAGTGTTGCTTCCCGTACGCCATGTGTCACGAGACGCTGTCTGAGAGAAGAATTTCGTTGCGGGAACCGCGCAACCGGCCGAACATTCAGTTAGACATAAACAGGAAGAAACCATTTTCTTCTTTCACTGTGTTGCTGGTAATGCCCAATACGGCTGTCTTTTGACAAATCCACACCGTCCATCATCTTCCTCTCGTGATTTCAACCGTGAATGGTGAGCTTTGATCATCCGATGATGTGGCCTACTAAGACAATCAAGAAGAAACAGCAGCCGAACGGTCCTTTTTTAATCGCTATAGAGATCATGTGAATGTACTTGGCTAAGAAAGATCAACATGGTTCTGAATGGTTTTTCTCCCTCTACCCGACAGACGATTCAGATCGACCTTCTACTTCATGATGGTGGCCCACTACAGATGAACCGATCCTCTGTTTTGCAACAAAGTCGACGTACGTCGACTCCGTGAAATTTGATCTCTCATTTGTGGAAGCCAAGTGGAAAATCCACTCCGTCCATTGGATTCAGAGCGAAAAACCATCTAGGAAGGACTGATTTTGAAGTGAAATCAGCATGGCCCACAAGGTTATCTACTCCGTCGTCCATCCTATATTCAACGGTTAAGATCTTATAATTGCTTGCATAGGGTTAGAAGTTCACCTAGGCGAGGGTAATACCCATCCTATGGAGTGACTGTACGGTCCAGATCGATGATTTGAATGATGATCGGGCCACACTGAGAAAATTGCAGAAGAACTGTAAGGACGCTGTGCATTCTTCATATTTGAGAAGAAGAAGTCGGTCAGCATGCGCTGACCGACTTTAGTTGAAATAGTGCACGGCCGGTGCAATCGTACACTATGTACATGCGACGTACATGTGGGCTCCAACATGATGTTCGTGAGGAATCTGCTCCGTCCATTTGCATTGTCAGCTCATTTAACACGTTAAGACTGAATTTGAAGTATATCCAGATATCAGGTGGGCCCCAAATCATGATCTCAGGGGCTGATTTGTCAGTTTGGCCATTTCTACAAGGATCCAGAAGCTGAAATTTAACGTGTACGGTTAATTTATGGTTCTAATGCTGCACATAAAGTTTCGGGTTGAACGTATGGTGACGAGCTGCTTCATATTTCAAGGAAAAATGACTGGAAGGATGCTCCATCTTATTGAAGACTGGCTGATCAAATTAGCAATTCCTCTTAAGTATTGGGAGATGACTGAAATAGCGCCGTTATGCTGCCGAAATTTCTATCTCCTTGGAGATTGGCTGATCGAATCAGCAATTCCTCCTAAGTATCTAGGAGATGACTAAATTAGCGTCGGAATGCTGCCGAAATTTCTATCAGACTATCTTCTCTATTTTGATTGATTGTGCTTTGTTTTCAGAATCAAGGGAATCCGAGGATGTAAATGAACTCAGAATAAATGTGATCGATGTTCTCTCATTCTTTCTTTATTATCATTAAATAAATCCCCAAATCAAAAACATTTGTTTTCGTGTCGAAACAGTTAGAAGACTCTCCTTTAACAAATTTAGGTGGAGTTTTCTTATATTTGGGAGGAATATTTTTATCGTAGCCCAATCCAGATCGATCACCACATTTTCTGGATCCGGATAAGAGTTTTTCTAATTCAGGATCACCTTGGGCATACCTCCACATGTCCTTCAAACTCACAAGAGAAGAGACTTCTAGTTTTAGGTTTTCATTTTCAGATTTTAAGTTTTCAACTTGGGACATTTTGAAATCTAAGTCACACTTAGTTTTTTCAAAGCAATCTGAAAGGTGTGATTTTTCCAAAACCAGATTATCAAAATTCTCTTTTAATTTTAAAAACTTTTCTTTCTGTAATTTTAATTTAACAACTATTTTACAACTTTCCCTGTATAGGGCATCATAAGCATCTTGAAGATCTTCTTCATTCTCATGATCACTTCGCAGATTTTCTTAACTAGTTATATCATTATCTAAGAAAGTGAACTTGGCTAGAGTTATTAGGGCTTTAACATCATTACCCAACTCGGTTTCAGAATCTTTTGACTCACAAGAGGCTTCAGAGCAGGAAGATTCATCCCATGTAGCCAACTTACCTTTCTTTTTTAGGTTTGTCCTTTTTAGGACAATTGTTCGCTAGATGCCCATATTCATGGCAGTTATAGCATTGGCTGTCTTTTAAAGATTTCCAATTTTTAGATCTTGATCTTTTCTTTTCAGTAGGTTTTTGAACATCAACCCTCTTTTTACTTTTGAAAATCTTATAAAACTTTTTAGCTAAAAGGGCCATATTATCTTTAGAATTTTCTAAATCAGAATTGTTATTTTCATGAGACATGCTTTTAGAAGACCTAAGGGCGATAGATTTACCTTTCGGAGCTTTAAAGTTTAACTCGTAGGTTTGTAAAGAACCAACCAGCTCTTCAACCTGCATTTGGTCTGTATCACGAAGTTCCTGAATGGTAGTGACTTTTGAATTGAACCTTTCAGGTAGTGAGCGTAGTATCTTTGCACAGACATTGCTTTCTGGGATGCTATCTCCAAGACCCCACATGGAGTTGACTATGTCATTCAACTTAGTATAGAAGTCCATGAATGTTTCACTTTCTTCGATACGTATTTCCTCAAACCTAGTGGTGAAAATTTGTAGTTTAGATTTCTTGATGGTAGTCGTACCCTCGTGTGTCATTTCTAAGATATCTCAAGCTTGTTTCATAGTATCATAAAATATAATTCTTTTGAATTCATCTGGTGATAGTGCACAAGTAATTACATTTAAAGCCTTGGCATTGGCACTAATCTCAGTTCTCTAAAGAGTGGTCCAAGTGCTATAAGGAACAACTTTTGGAGATTTAGTTCCATCAAGGCCTAGAACTTCAACAGTAGGTGGAGTCCATTTAGTTATTGTGGCTTGCCACACATTCTCATCAAGAGACCTCAAGAATATTCTCATTCTGGCTTTCCAATAAGCATAATTAGAGCCATCAAAAGGTGGAGGCCTAGTTATAGAAATGCTATCAAAATTTGACATCTTAAAAGCTTAGATCGGTTAGCTCAGGAATTAAATCCAAATAAACAAGCTATTAGGCTTTGATACCACTTGAAAAGGCCGAGTTATATGTCCTATAGGGGGCGTGAATAGGACTATGCTAAATAAAAATTAATAAGTGGAATATAAACAACAGATAGTCAAAAAGAATGCAAATAACAAAAGGAAATAACAACCTCAAAAATCAAGTATTGAGAAGTTGATACAAACTTGGTTCTAAGGACAACCTAACACCAAAAACCAATGGTTTATGGCAGGACAACCTTACTAGAATGTGGGTGAGTATAAAAAACTCAAACTCAAGAGGATATAAAATAAATAGAAACTAATCTATTACAACATTCACCGCATAATGCTGAAATATAAAGATTACAACATTCACATCCACAAATACATCCCACAATCTTAAACCAAAAAAGATAAAGAAATAAATCACACAACCACCAAACACAGAGAATTATAGTGGTTCGTTTGTGTGAACACCAACTGTTAATAAATAGTTACATAACTACTCCACTCCTAATGTAACGTCTCAGAAAATTCCGTACAAAGACCCGAGTACCACCTCAGGCAGAAACCACTCAGGACCAAATCCTTTAGAAATTAGACAAAGTTAACTAAGTGCTAAACTAGATCACATACGAAATCCGCACTAATCATTTTAAATATGATCTGCAAGATTCAAAACTCGTAGAATCATTAACGCTAGGCTACCCTAAAATCTAGGATCAATCTTATTACCCAGCAGCTCTCGGGAGCACATTGAAACTCTGTATCGGATTTGGACCGCACATTGAAAGTCCGAATAATACGAAGTTATAGACTTAGGACTGCCTTGCTGGGCTTGACAACCATCTCGGAAGTCAAAACCAGATAGTGTCCCTGGGCTATTCGCTTGAGCCCGAAGCGAGGGGTGTGAGAAAACATGGTTTTCTTTAGAAATTAAATCTAATTTAAGTAATCTAAGACTTGTCGTTTGTGGGCCAAATATAAGCAATCAGAACATCGGTATCTGACCCAAATACACCCTCGGATCAGGGAACATTTCCCATACATGTCCGTGTACTTGTAACCCTGATCGAGTTTCAGTGACCGTTGAACTGAAACTGATCCGTCACGTGTGATCTGGGAGCCCGACTGGAACGAAAACTTAACTCGACCTAGATCCAAGGTCAGTGAGCTTAAGTTCGACCTTTGGCTCAAGGGGGTCTTTAGAAGTACTCCGTTGGGACGGAACAGACCTACTTTGGCTATAACCTAAGTATACCTTGGCCCTGGGTCTAATTTGGTGAGTTTTTAGCCTATATAAGGACCGTAAACCCTCACTCTCTCATCCCATACGAATTTGAGAAAACCTAGGAGAGAGAAGAGAGAAAAGAGAGAGAAAGTGTGAGAAGAGTGAGAGATTCTTCCTGATACTCTACCTTGCTATCCTACGTTGTTAACCATCACTATCTAATCGCTTTTTCGGCGATTCCGGCTTCATTTCTAGGTAAGAAAACCCTCACCCTAACCTGTTTTAGGATTTCTATTGGTACAAGTAGTGAAGTAGCTGACTTACCTTGTGTTATAGGTCGTCATATCGACGTTGATAAACGCATAGAGTTTCTAGTAAGTTCGTTATGCTTCTACGGCATAAGATGCTGAATATAGACGTATAGGTTATGGTTTTCAATGCTTTCAATGTCAGATAATGATAGATTCATGATCTGGATGTTATTTCACATGCAAAATGCGCTATTCATTTTGCCATTCAGTTACATATACAAATTATTGCGTTTAGTGTATTCTGTATATTTGTAGAAAATACCGTATACGTACAAATTATGAAAGTTTGTTTGCCATGATAAATTACTGTATGTATATGCCATATATGTGTATAATACTTACTCGGCGAAAGGATTCGCCCAAACACATGTTTTGGATAATATACGTTATGTATGTTAAATGAGTGTATTCTAAGTGTTTGTGAAAATGCTTGTAAGAGTAAGTACTTAGATGATAGTGCTTTAGATAAGTGTTGAGATAGGATTCTCAACTACCTTAGAGAGGTGTATGATTTCCTCCATGTAAGTTGGTTAAATTAATTGCTTACTTACGATATATATGTGTTGGTATTTCCTGCTTACCTTGTGCTTTATAACATGCTTGTTAACATGTTTGAATTATTTTGTTTGTTCTGCTTTACTCTACATGCTTCTGGTTAAGGATTGAATGTGATTGGGGCTATGTTATAGTCCAGGTGATCGGTAACAGACTTGAGTTCGTGGTTGAGATTCATTCGGCACGTAAGACGTGTTTAACGAACCCGAGCCGTACTTCGGTTGGCGACGGTGGTTAGGCCACGCGAAGTGCTTATGCACTTCATGTCGTTCAACTTATCGTGCGCTCATGCTAGTCGAGCTCGTCAAATAACCCGATCTGTCTATTGTATGTTCACCATGTTTGGACGCTACTGCTTGAACCTAAGGTACCAAACATATCAGTGTAACCCAGTTAACCTTGATACCTCGATCCGCTAAGACTCATGAGCCGGGCATGGTGGTATGGGACACCGTGGTCGAGCTGTCGACCTATGCTGGGGCCACGAGCCTCCCCGTAGTGACCAGTGAGTAACCCAGACTCGTGAGCTGAATACGGTGGTATGGGACACTGTATTCGAGCTGTTAGCCTACACTGATAAGGTGACGGGGAATGGTGTAACGATTGCAAGTAACAGCCCTGACAACCCTTTATAGTGACCTCGAGCATACTTTAAATCTGCGGTGAGGCGACGTGTTTTCCCGTAGTAAATAGAGTACAAACTAGGCCTGTATTGATAAGGTGATGGGGGAGCGGTGCAATGAGTGCGTGTAACAGCCCTGGTAGCCCTTTACAGCGACCTAGAACCGCATCATCATATGAGATTATCTAGGACTGACGACCCTAGAATGGATCATTGCTTGGGAATGATATAAGGGAGGTACCTTAGTTTCCCAATATTGCTGTATGAAAAGGACTAATAATAACTCGGTAATCACGCTCATAACATAGTACTACATGTGCCTGGAAGATGTGGAGCACTGAGGGATGAACGCATGCCACGAACATAAGATGATGTCGCACGAGGGAGCATTGGCGAGGGCATGCATCATGATTGCATTCCATACTTGCATTAATAATAGTATTTAGGAGTGTTTGATTGTACTGCTTTATCATTACTGCTTGACTGAATTGATAACATGTTAACCTATGCTTTATTGTTCCACTGAGTTACCTACTCATTCACACGTTACGGGATGGTGTTCTGGACACCCAGCAGACTCTGTCTTAGATGCAACTATCGACGAGACGCAGGAGGTTGAGCCTGATTACTATGATGATCAGGATGAGTTCTCCTTCATGTAGTTCTCTAGAGGCTTCGCTTAGGCCACTCAGATGACGGGACTACAGGGTTTACCATGATAGTTGTAGCATTTTTGGCATTTTGATTTTTGAAACTAATACATGTATATGGTGACTCAGTAAGGTGTTTATACTCTAGAGACCGATTGTGACCGTTTCTGGCTTGATATACAGTTATATACATCTTTTAGTCTTCCGCTTGCGTTTTATAACTTGATCTGGAGTATGAATTACTGTTTTCGTATAATCCCACTCATGATTATTACACTAACACAGACAACATTCAATCATAAGTATTTATGTTGTATAAGTGATGTTTTGGAACTCGGGTGTTGAGTCGATACTCGACCCCCGATTTTTAAGGCGTTACAAGTTAGTATCAGAGCATGATTTGGATTAAACTGGACCTGGGTTATGCTCACACGACGTACGCTGTCGCCTTTCGACTTAGGTGGGTGCGAGAAAAACATAGAAACAATCATAGGTATCCCGATTTCGCCAATTGGTGAAGTTCACTGAAATCGGTCGTTTTGTTTGAGTCTGTACTCAACCGTGATTGCGCGAATCGACCCCAAAACACTTATAGTCCGTCAAACGACGGGTTTAGATCACAACTCACCCCATCCCAACCATTAGAAATTGGTAAATACAACTATGCATCAGAAACTTCCCGAAACGACCCGAAATGACTCAAAACGGAGTCATGGGCTTATCCACACCATTTCAGAGGGACCCAGGGTGGGACCCATACTTTTTTGGGGCCTAGGGGGCAGGAGGGCCTCGCCGAAATGGCGATCCCTCACCAACTTGTCCAGAGAGTGGTGAGGACCTCGCCGAGTTGGCGAAGTCTCGCCGGTCAGCTGGCTCGGCCGGGCGGGCCGATGGTTTTTAGGACCTAAGTTGACCCCCTGATGCGTGGGTCGTGGCTTAAAACATCCCCAAACGCCTACCTCATTCACAAAACACACCTCCAAGCTCTCCCTTTCCCTCAAAGTTGCTATTTTCTCTCTCAAACCTCCCCTCCAATCGCCCATTCCATCATTTCCTGCCACAAGCCACGTACCTCCATCATTTACAGTGATATCTACTCCCCTACCCTCTCCATTCTCTTTCATTTGAACGCCTACACCCCCAATTTGAAGTTCAAAATCGTGTAATCTCTCAACCCATCCCATTTCTTCATTTTCTTTCTTCAAATCCCTGTCATTTGGGCCTTTACAATCTCTGTTGAGACTCAAATCCGTGGAGAACCAAAACTCTAGCCCCCATTTCCCCTTATCCTCACTTTCCATGGCCTTCTTTGAGTTCATTGCCGCCATTTTCTCGATTTCCACCGTCCTTTCTCACATGGGAAAGAGAAAGGGGACCGTGGATGAGGTCGGGCCTAGTCGCCCTACGCGTTTAAGGAGGCCGAGAGGCGCCGCCGCTAGCACAAGCACTGCTCGGGAGTTTTGGACGAAATGGGATCTTGATCTTCGGGTCCTTGCTGAAAGGGCTCGGTTGGCGGAGCTGTCTCATGGAGTTTATGAAGACTGTATGGTCCTTTTTGAAGCTCGGGTGGATGGGCGGCTCTTTGGAGAATATTTGTTGTTTGAGTTCGTGGAAGGGGCCCATTGGGGTCCACTATTTGATGGCGGGTATCACGCCAATGCGAGCTCTATCCGAGCTTTTTATGCCAACATTCATGAGCCTACGCTTGAACCGTTGCAGTTCCAGATCCCATGTGGAAGGGATCGGTTGGCCACAGTTGATGTCAGATTGATATCTCGACTTCTGAATGTGCCCCTTGGCAAGGTGCATGCTAGCGAGCTAAATCTGAGGAGTGCACATGAAAGGGATCGCCACACACGTTTCCTTGTGGTGACCGACTGGTCCAGTGGCAGCCGAACAAAAGTCTTCTAGAGACCGAGATGTCTGACAACTTCCGTTTACTCCATCACATCTTCTCGTTCAACGTCTACCCTAGGTGGAGTAATCGCAGTGAGTGTACGCGCCTCATGGTAGATTTCTTTTACAAGTGGGGCAGAGAGCGAACCTATGTGTGCCTACGTTCGTGTTGCGACAGATAATTACTATAGCACGCTCCTCTAGAAGGACTGATTCGTTCCCCTTCAGCCGACTCATATGCAAGATTGCACATGAGTTTGGCTACAGTCTTGGGGCGGAGATGGCAGTGCCGGTCCATCACATCAACGAGGCTACCCTCAATCAGATGAAGATCGGGCCAAGACAACACCAAGCTTGACTTGAAGAGAGCGATGATGAGACGGAGAGCGAGGAAGAAAAGAGTGAGGAAAAAGATGGAGCTGAGATAGAAGAGGAGGAACAGGAAGAAGAAGAGGAAGAAGAGGCCCAGGATACGGAGGAGAGCTCCCCTCCCACTCCATCGGGGCAGGGAACTGATCGGGCTGCTTGGGATGCTCGTATAGCTCGACTGGAGGAGGATCATGTTGAGCTACGACAGGGCCAGGCTGTCCTACGATAGGATGTTATGGATCTTCGGGGCCTTGTGAAGAATAAGTTCAAGAAAGTAACTCGCGCGTTGAAAACTATCATGTGCTGCCTGAAGGATAAGGGTGCCCCTTCTCCATATCAGACTCAGATGCTTAGTCATCCATGCCATCGTCTTGCAACTTGTTTTAGTTACTGCTTAGGGATATGTTTGTGTTTTCATGTTGATAGACCTAGTAGTGTAGTAGTAAAAGCATATTTTCAGTGTTTGAAGCTTTGGTTGTAATAGCTCACGTGCATCTTCTGTCATGATTCATGTAACTTTGTATTCCATGTATTGTGACAATTTCGGTAAATGAAATGCATGCAACCTCTTTTGCTATGAAGTATGTGAAATGCTTAAGTGATTGAGTATTGTGTTGTTATGCTTCATCTTACATGCATTGCACCCTATGTTGTATAGGGCATGCCACGGAAATATATGCGGAGCACGGCACACCTCATGCTCACTGATACAATGGACCAGACTCCTTCCCACAGAGATGGTCATACAGACCCTGGTTTGGGCCCGAATTGTGAGACTATACTTGCGTCTCAGCCTTCCACTGGTCCTACAGCTGGACTACCACCTTATACACCACCGGTTCGCGAGCAGAACCATGCGTCTTCCTCGATGCAGTACGTGCCTTAGCCTGCCCCGCCTACAGATAGGTTTGAGCAAATGATGATGTTGATGTAGCATCAGCACCAGCAGCTCTTGGCCACTATTGCAGGGGCCTTATCTCAGGGTGAGAGTGCGACTCCACCTTCACCATCTGTAAGTCCTGCTGAGACTGCAGAACCTTCTGCTCAGGCTAAGGATGTGCCTCCTCCTGCACCTGCTGCATACCTTACGGGGAACTTGAGTACTAGTGGCCTTCCCGAGCGATTCCAGCGCTTGAGGCCTCCTACTTTTACGGGTTCTCACAGACCCGAGGAGGCTGAATATTGGCTAGACCGCATCTCCAAGATGCTACATATGCTGCATTATACCGAGTCAGAGCAGGTTGAGTTGGCCACCTTTATGTTTGAGAAGGAGGCCAGTATGTGGTGGGATAGTGTCCTACGAACGGTCGCAGTTGGCTACGTATGGACTTGGACAACTTTTGAGTTTCATTTCCATGAAAAGTACTACCCTCAGACCTACCGACATGAGAGGGAGAATGAGTTCTTACGCCTCAGGCAGGGAGGCATGACAGTTACCGAGTACGAGCATTGATTTACTGAGTTGGGCAGATGTGGATACGACATTTTTTGAGGGCTTGCGACTTGACATTCTGTCAAAGATGTGCTGTGTCAGTATACCCTCCTATGCTAAGTTGGTGCATATGTCTATGCGGGCAGAGCAGGATGTAGAGCGACTGACACGCTCTCGTGGCCCTATGGTTACTAGGCCACGACCAGATATCCAGAGTAGGCCATTCCTCGGCAAGAGGCCTCGCGTTGACTCTCCTCCCAGGATTGCGGCGCCAGTAGTTCCGATGAGGCGTCCAGGTGTGATCTGTTCTTACTGCGGAAAGTCGGGTCACCCTGTAGAGAGTTGCTTCGCACGGATGAGAGATAGCGGGTTTGCACCACCGCAGAGGATTGATCGTTCTCGCCCTCAGGCTTTATCGGTTCCACCACTACGGACAACACCTGCACATCCATCCTTCAGACCACCTGCACCTCGTTTTAGGCCACCACAACAACCTATGGTGCCGCAGCCGAACCGTCAGCAGCAGGCACGCGTTCACGCACTCACAGCAGAAGAGCCAAAGACCGCACCTTCAGCACGTATAGCCTTCGAGGTCACTGCACATGTCCAAGGTATTCCCGTCTTCTTATTGGTGGACACGGGGTCCACTACCTCTATGATTTCATGCACGGCAGTCAAGCGACTGGGTTTGGATACTGCTCCTACGAAGGGAGTGAGGGTCATCACTGCCACAGGGACTTTCTCTGATGTTACTAGTATGTGTGAGGGTTTCCCGATAGAATTGGGGGGCAGGACGATACTAGTCGATCTGATCATCGTCCCCCTATTTCATTACGACGTTATTTTCGGTATGTACTGGCTCACTGGGATACGAGCAGAGATATATTGCGAGACTAGGGTGGTTACAGCCCACGGACTGGAGGGCACGACTTTCACTTCCCCTGTTCAGGTCAGTCATGCTTCTCGGTTAAGGTGTTTTGCTTCTTCATTGAAGAATACTGATGTTCCAACGCTTGTGGATACGCTTGTAGTTCAGGCTTTTGCGGACGTGTTTGAGTCGATTCCTGGTTTGCCTCCTCAGCTCCAAATTGACTTCACCATTGATCTTACGCCTGAGGCAACACCCATCTCATTACCTATGTATCGTATGCCTCCATGCGAGATGGAGGACTTGAGGAAACAGATTGATGGATTGTTAGAGAAGGGCTTCATACGACCCAATGTGTCTCCTTAAGGAGCACCTGTGTTGTTTGTCAAGAAGAAGGATGGGTCGCTGCGATTATGTATTGATTACCGCAGGTTGAACCAGTTGACCGTGAAGAACAAATATCCTTTGTCCAAGATAGACGACCTATTTGATCAGTTGAAGGGGACAATATTTTTCGAAGATCGATTTACAGTTAGGGTATCATCAGTTGCGCGTCAGGGATGAAGACGTGCAGGAGACGGCTTTCAAGACCTATTTTAGGCATTACGAATTACTTGTGATGTCGTTCGGTCTTACGAACGCACCAGCTGTGTTCATGGACTTGATGAACCGGGTATTTCGGTCATTTCTATACCGATTCGTCATCGTATTTATAGATAACATCCTGATATACTCCACAAGTCGGGAAGAGCACGAGGAACACTTACAGGCAGTCCTAGATACTCTGAGGAAGAACCAATTGTTCGCGCAGTATAAGAAATGTGACTTCTGGCAGGAGGAAGTCAAGTTCCTGGGACATGTGGTGTTCAAGGAAGGGATAGCAGTGGACCTGGCTAAGGTAGCCGTCGTTCAGGACTAGAAGCAGCCTGGGTCGGTTACTGAAGTTAGGAGTTTTCTGGGCCTGACAGGCTATTACCGACGATTCATTCGGGACTCTCGAAGATAGTCAGACCATTGTCATAGTTGACACGAAAGGATCTGAAGTTCGCCTGGAATGAGAAGGCGGAAGCAGCTTTTCAGGAGCTGAAGGACAGACTGACGTCTGCCCCTATGCTAGTATTGCCAGAACAAGGGGTCAAGTACACTATATATACTGACGCCCTCTCGTGTTGGTTTGAGTTGTGTCCTTATGCAAAAGGACAGGGTGATTGCGTATGCCTCGAGACAATTAAGGAAGCACGAGGACAATTACCCTACGCACGACCTTGAGTTAGCAGCGGCCATATTCGCATTGAAGCTCTGGAGACATTACCTTTACGGAGAGGAGTTCGAGATTTTCTACGACCATAAGAGCCTTAAGTATATATTCACTCAGCGGAACTTGAATATGAGGCAGCGCCGATGGATAGAGACCTTGAAGGACTTCAAGTTCGAGGTTTCCTACCATCCTGGCAAGGCTAACCTTGTGGCAGACGCGTTGAGTCGCAAGAAGGCTATAGCATTTGCGGCTCCGCTGATGATAGTAGAGTGGGATATGTTGGAGTTCGTGCAGGACTTCGAGCAGAAACTCACATGGAGGAGCCATTCGACAGTGTCACACACGTTCGGGTGTGGCCACTTATTGATGACCGGATTATCGAGGCCCAAAAGGGCGACGAGCGGTTGTCTGAGCTTCGAGAGCAAGCTAGCATGATGTGGACTCCGAGTGGAGAGTTAGCACAGATGGGGGCTTACGATACCATGGCCGCCTATGCGTCCTAGATATTCAGGACTTCAGGCTGGAGCTTCTCGAGACTGCTCACAGATCTAAGCTTGTGATGCATCCTGGTAGCACGAAGATGTATCAGGATATGAAGCGGTCGTATTTGTGGGACAATATGAAGGTCCATATCGTAGAGTATGTGTCCCGTTGTCTCACGTGTCAGCAGGTCAAGGCCGAGCATCGCCGATCTCCTGGACTCCTTCAGCCCATGCCCATAGCTGAATGGAAGTGGGACTTCAGCTCTGTGGACTTCATCTCGGGGCTACCGAAGATGAGAAAAAGGTTATGACTCTATTTGGGTGATCGTGGACTGATTGACCAAATTCGGCTCATTTTCTCCTTATCAGGGTGACGAACTCTGCAGACGACTTAATTAGGTTGTACATCAAAGAAATAGTGCGTCTGCATGGAGTTCCCTTGGAGATTGTGTCGGACCGCGACATGCGATTCACGTCTATCTTCTGGACTCATATCCAGGAAGTGATGGGTGTGAAGTTGAAGTTCAATACCGCGTTTCACCCTTAGAATGACGGGCAGACAGAGCGGGTGAATCAAATTTTAGAAGATATGCTGCGGGCTTGTGTTTTGGACTTTAAGGACAGTTGGGATGACTGCCTCCCGTATGCAGAGTTCGCGTAAAACAACAGTTTTCAGGCGAGTATTGGCATGGCTCCATATGAGGCCCTGTATGGTCGCCCGTGTAGAGCGCCGCAATGTTGGGCTGAGGTTGGCGAGCGCCGCTTGATTGGCCCGGAGTTAGTACAGGCGACCTCAGAGAAGGTCAACATTATCAGGCATCGACTCCTGACGGCCCAGAGCATGCAGAAGAGCTACGCTGATACGAGGCGGCGACCATTGGAGTTTGAAGTTGGAGATCACATATTCCTCAGAGTTTCCCCTATGAAGGGAGTCCTTCGGTTTAGTAAGAAGGGGAAGCTTACGCTGCGGTTCATTGACCCATTTCAGATACTTGATTGAGTGGGGACGGTGGCATATCGTCTCACTTTGTCCACACCACTCGTGGGCGTGCACAACGTATTTCATGTATCTATGCTGAAGAAATACATCCCTGATCCTTCACACATCATCCATTGGGAGCAGGTGCAGTTGAGCGAGGATGCAACATATGCACTGCATCCGACGCGTATCTTAGATAGGAAGGAGCAGGTATTGCGTAGCAAGGTGATTCCACTCGTGAAGGTATTGTGGACGCATCATACAGAGGAGGAAGCTGCCTGGGAGACAGAAGTCGAAGTCAGAAAGAACTACCCTCAGCTTCTCGAGGAGTGCGAAAAGGTACTAATTTCGAGGACAAAATTTTTCTTTAAGGGGGATAGATTGTAACGTCTCAAGAAATTTCGTACAAAGACCCGAGTACGACCTCAGGTAGAAACCACTCAGGACCAAATCCTTTAGAAATTAGACAACGTTAACAAAGTGCTAAACTAGATCACACACGAAATCCGCACTAATCAATTTAAATACGATCTGCAAGACCTAAAACTCGTAGAATCATTGACGCTAGGTTACCCTAAAATCTAGGATCAATCTCATTACCCAGCTGCTCTCGAGAGCACATTGAAACTCCGTATCGGATCTGAACCGCACATTAAAAGTCCGAATAATACGAAGTTATAGACTTAGGACCACCTTGCTGGGCTTGACATCTCGGAAGTCAAAACCAGATAGTGTCCCTGGGCTATTCGCTTGAGCCCGAAACGAGGAGTGTGAGAAAACATGATTTTCTTTAGAAATTAAATCTAATTTAAGTAATCTGAGACTTGTCGTTTGTAGGTCAAATATAAGCAATCAGACCGTCGAAATCTGACCCAAATACACTCTTAGATCAGGGAACATTTCCCATACATGTCCGTGTACTTGTAACCCTGATCGAGTTTCAGTGACCGTTGAACTGAAATTGGTCTGCCACATGTGATATGGGAACCTGACTGGAACGAAAACTTAACTCGACCTAGATCCAAGGTTAGTGAGCTTCAGTCCGACCTTTGGCTCAAGGGGGGCTCCAGAAGTGCTCCGTTGAGACGGAACAGACCTACTTTGGCTATAACCTAAGTATACCTTGGCCCTAGGTCCAATTTGGTGAGTTTTTAGCCTATATAAGGACCTTAAACCCTCACTCTCTCATCCCATACGAATTTGAGAAAACCTAGGAGAGAGAAGAGAGAAAAGAGAGAGAAAGTGTGAGAAGAGTGAGAGATTCTTCCTGATACTCTACCCTGCTATCCTACGTGCTTAACCATCACGATCTAATCGCTTTCCCGGCAATTTCGGCTTCATTTCTAGGTAAGAAAACCCTCACCCTGACCTATTTTAGGGTTTTTATTGGTATAAGTAGCGAAGTAACTGACTTACCTTATGTTATAGGTCGTCATATCGATGTTGAGAGTTTCTAGTAAGTTCGTTACGCTTCTACGGCATAAAGTGCGGACTATAGACATGTAGGTTATGGTTTTCAATGCTTTCAATGTCAGATAATGATAGATTCATGATCTGGATATTATTTCACATGCAAAATACGCTATCCATTTTGCGATTCACTTACGTATGCAAATTATGTCGTTTAGTGTATTCTGTATATTTGTATAAAATACTGTATACATACAAATTATGAAAGTGTTTTTTCCATGATAAATTACTGTATGTATATGCCATATATGTGTATAATACTTACTTGGTGAAAGGATTCGTCCAAATACATGTTTTGGCTAATATAAGTTATGTATGTTAAATGAGTGTATTCTAAGTGTTTGTGAAAATGCTCGTAAGAGTAAGTACTTAGATGATAGTGCTTTAGATAAGTGTTGAGATAGGATTCTCAACTACCTTAGAGAGGTGTATGATTTCCTCCATGCAAGTTGCTTAAATTAATTGCTTACAAAATATGTGTTTGTATTTCCTGCATACCTTGTGCTTTATAACATGCTTGTTAACATGTTTGAATTATTTTGTTTATTCTGCTTTACTCTACATGCTTCTGGTTAAGGATTGAATGTGATTGGGGCTATGTTATAGTCTAGGTGATCGGTAACAGACTTGAGTTCGTGGTTGAGGTTCATTTGCCACGTAAGACGTGTTTGACGAACCCGAGCCGTACTTCGGTTAGCGACGGTGGTTAGGCCACGCGAAGTGCTTATGCACTTCATGTCGTTCAACTTGTCGTGCGCTCGTGCTAGTTGAGCTCGTCAAGTAACCCGATCTGTCTATTGTATGTTCACCATGTTTGGACGCTATTGCTTGAACCTAAGGTACCAAACTTACCAGTGTAACCCAGTTAACCTGGGTACCTCGATCCGCTAAGACTCATGAGCCGGGCATGGTGGTATGGGACATAGTGGTCGAGTTGTCGGCCTACGCTGGGGCCACGAGCCTCCCCGTAATGACCAGTGAGCAACTCAGACTCGTGAGCCGAATACGATGGTATTAGACACTATATTTGAGCTGTCGGCCTACACTGATAAGGTGATGGAGGAATGGTGTAACGATTGCGTGTAACAGCCCTGACAGCCCTTTGTAGTGACCTTGAGCATACTTTAAATTTGCGGTGAGGCGACGAGTTTTCCCGTAGTAAATAGAGTATAAACTAGGCCTGTATTGATAAGGTGATGGGGGAGCGGTGCAACGAGTGCATGTAACAGCCCTGGCAGCCCTATACAGCGACCTAGAACCGCGTCATCGTATGAGATTATCTAGGACTGACGACCCTAGAATGGATCATTGCTTGGGAATGATATAAGGGAGGTACCTTAGTTTTCCAATATTGCTGTATGAAAAGGACTAATAATCACTCGATAATCACGCTCATAACATAGCACTGCATGTGCCTGGAAGATGTGGAGCACTGAGGGATGATCGCATGCCGCGAACGTAAGATGATGTCGCACGAGAGAGCATTGGCGAGGGCATGCATCATGACTGCGTTCCATACTTGCATTAATAAGAGTATTTAGGAGTGTTTGATTGTACTACTTTATCATTACTGCTTGACTGAATTGATAACATGTTAACCTGTAACGACCCGTAAATTTTCGTACAAGGGCTCGAGTATCACCTCAACCAGAAATCACTTAGGATTAAATCCTTTAGAAATTTAACAAAGTTAACTAAGTGCTAAACTAGATTAGCCATAAAATCCGTTGGAATCGCTTTAAATACGATCTGTAAGACCCAAAACTTGTAGAATCATTGACGCTAGGTTACCCTAAAGTCTAGGATCAAACTCAATACCCGACTGCTCTCGGGAACGAATTGAAACTCTGTATCAGGTCTAGACCGCACATCGGGAGTCCGAATAATATGAAGTTAAGGAATCAGGACCGCCTCGCTGGGCTTGATAACCATCTCGGAAATCAAGTTCAGACGATGTCCCACGGCCGTTCGCTCGAGTCCGGAGCGAGAGAGTGTGAAAACTTTTGTTTTCTTTACAAAATATATATCTTGAATAGTGATCTGGCACGTATCGCTTGCATACATTTTATAAGCAACCAGACCGTCAGAATCTGACCCAAATACACCCTCGGATCAGGAAAAATTTCAGAAACATTTACATGTACTTGAAATTTCGGATCGAGGCCCACTGACCGTTGAACTGAAAATGGTCCGCCACGCGTGATCTAGGATTCTGACCGCGACGAAAACATAACCCCACGTAGATCCAAGGTTAGAGAGCTTAAGTCCGACGTTTGGCTCAAGGAGGGCCGCCAGAAACCCTCTTTTGAGCTGGAACAACGCCGATTTGCTTATAATATAAGTGTACCTTGAACATAAATCTATTCCGGAGAGTTTTTAGGCTATATAAGGACCTTAGGGCAGCCTCTCTCACAGCCATACGAATTTGGGATAAAACTCTAAGGAGAAGAGAGGAAAAGACAAAGAAAGCTTAAGAGTTGTGGGAGAATCTTCCTCCTACTGCTTTCGACCACCACACGGGCTGCACCGCCCCTTCCTTGACGCTTTCCTGGAGATAACGACTCCGTTTTAAGGTGAGAAACCCTAACCCTAGATCTGTTTGGGAGCATGAAGGTTATAGGTTATGAGATAGCTAACCGGTTTCACTCTTTAGGCTATAAAACTGCCGAATACGGAGCCCACCAAACCTGTTGATCCGTGGTGATTCTAAGGTGCAAGGTGAGGACTTTAGGTGTATAGGTTACGGTTTTCAACGCTTTCAATGCCAGATAATGATAGATTCATGATTTGCATGTATTTGCACATGTACAAAGTGCTTTCCGTTTCCTGTTTCGATTAAAGATGCAAAATATGAAATTTTACATACTCTAGGTATACGTAGAAATACCGTATACGTACAAATTTTGGAAATGTGTTTCCCACGATTAATTGTTGTATGATTATATAGTATATGGATAAAATACCTATTTGGCGAAAGGAATCGTCGTAATACATGTTTGCTTGTATACACTATGTATGTTGAAATTGTGTATTCTAGAAAATAACGCATATGTATAAATTTTGGAGATGTAATTGTCATGATTATTTGCTGTGTGAATATGATATATACGGATAAAATACTAGTTTGGTGAAAGGACAGCCCTAATACATATTTAACTAACATACGTCATGTATGTTGAAATAGTGTACTCTAAGTGTTTGTGAAATTGCTTGTGGGTGTAAGTGCTTAGATGTTAGTGCCTTAGGTAGGTGCTGAGATGGGGTTCTCAACTACCTTAGAGTCACGTATGATTCCCTCCATGTGGTTGTTTACTCTAACCACTCACTTATGAAATATATGTGTTTGTACCCCTATTTGTATAATGCTCTATAACATGCTTTTTAACATGCTTTGTAACTTGTTTCATAACATGCTTTATAATATGCATTATGACATGCTTGCTAGTGTACTTGAATTACTTTGTTTATCATGCTTTACTTCACATGCTATGGTTGAGAATTGATTGAGTTTGGGACTATGTCCATAGTCCAGACATTCGATACCAGACTTGAGATCGTGGTTGGGATTCATCTCGCCACACATGATGTGTTTGGCGAACCTGTGTCGTACTTCGGTTGGCGATAGGGGTTGGCCACATGAAGTGCTTCTGCGCTTCATATCGCTCAACTTGTTGTGCGCTCGAGCTAGCCGAGCACGTCAAGTAACCCGTGTGTCTTATGTATGTTCACCATGTTTGGTCGCTAATGCTTGAACCTAGGGTACCAAACTTACCAGTGAGAATCCCGTTAACCATGGTACCTCGATCCGCTAAGACTCATGAGCCGGGCATGGTGGTATGGGACACCATGGTTCAGCTGTCGGCCTACGCTGGGGCCACGTGCCTCCCCGTAGTGACCAGTGAGCAACCAAACTCGTGACCCGATTATGGTGGTATGAGACACTATATTCGTGCTGTCGGCCTACATGGATAAGGTGATGGGGGAGCGGTGCAACCTTTGTGCGTAATAGCCCTGACAGCCCTTTGTAGTGACCTCGAGCATACTCTGAAATCGCAATGCGCCTTAGGGTTTGCCGCGGTATATAGAGTATGAACTAGGCCTGTTTTTGTATTTTGATGAATCGTTTAAGAGGTGATGGGGGAGTGATGTAACCTTTGTGCATAACAGTCCTGACAGCCTCTGCAGTGACCTAGAAAACACACCATCATCTGATATTAACTAGGACTGATGACCCTATAATGGATCATGTTTGGGAATGATACAAGGGAGGTACCTTAGTTTCCCAATCCTGCTGTTTAAAGTGGACTAATTAAAAACTCGGTAATCATACTCATCATGCATTGCATGTGCCTGGAAGATGAGGAGCACTGAGGGATGAAAGCATGCCGCGAACGTGAGATGGTGTCGCACGAGGGAGGGTGTGGTGAGGGCATCCATCATACTTGCATTAATAAAAGTAGCTAGGAGTGTTTGATTTTACTGCTTTATCATTACTGTTTGACTGTGTTGATAACATGTTAACCTATGCTTTATTGTTCCACTGAGTTAGCTACTCACTCCCACGTTATGGGACGGTATTGCGCACACCAACCAGACTCTGTCTCAGGTTTAAATGAGCCGACGACTCAGGAGGTGGAGCCTGATTATGACGAGGACCAGGAGGAGTTCTCGTATATGCAGTACTATGGCGGCTTCGACTAGGCTGCCGCACTGACGGGATTTGCAGGGATCACTTCTTGGATCATTTTTGACATTTTGTTCAGAAAACAAACATATGTATATGGTAACTCAGATAGATTCATACTCTGGAGAACAAAAATGATATATGTTTCATTACATACATGTATATGTAGTTCAGTCTTCCGCTTGCCTTTATATAAATGATCTGGAGTATGAATTACTATTTTTGGTATAATCTCACTCATGTTCATTGTTCTAACACAAACAACATTTAATCAGCATTATTGATGTTGCATAAGTGATGCGTTGGAACTCGGGAGTTGAGTTATACTCGACCCCCGATTTTCAGGGCGTTACATAACCTATGCTTTATTGTTCCACTGAGTTAGCTACTCACTCATACGTTACAGGACGGTGTTCTGGACACCCACCAGACTCTGTCTTAGATGCAGGTATCGACGAGACGCAGGAGGCTGAGCCTGATTACGATGATGATAAGGATGAGTTCTCCTTCATGCAGTTCTCTGGAGGCTTCACTTAGGCCAGTCAGATGACGGGACTATAGGGTTTACCATGATAGTTATACCATTTTTGGCATTTTGATTTTTGAAACTAATACATGTATATGGTGACTCAGTAAGGTGTCCATACTCTAGAGACCGATTGTGACCGTTTCTGGCTTGATATACAGTTATATACATCTTTTAGTCTTCCACTTGCATTTTATAACATGATCTGGGGTATGAATTATTGTTTTGGTATAATCCTACTCATGATTATTGCACTAACACAAACAACATTCAATCATAAGCATTTATGTTGCATAAGTGATGTTT
This sequence comes from Magnolia officinalis, assembly GCA_021015155.1. Taxonomy (NCBI): domain Eukaryota; kingdom Viridiplantae; phylum Streptophyta; class Magnoliopsida; order Magnoliales; family Magnoliaceae; genus Magnolia; species Magnolia officinalis. The sequence continues at coordinate 13,717 of JAJHSJ010001418.1, read as the reverse complement.
GAAACTCGAGTGTTGAGTTGCTACTCGACCCCCAATTTCAGGGCATTACACCTAATATCCACTCCCTTGGGATATTAGCGTTCACCAATCAAAATAGATTTTTTCAAGGTTCACGTAAAACCTTCACAATTGTGTCTTTAGATGGGCTTACACAATTCAAAAACCCCTCGCTCTGAGATTTTCTCGATCACCTCAAACAAAACCAAAATAGAGATTTTCTGGAACAATCTCACAAACCAAAACGGAATTGAATTACATAAAAAGAAAAAACTTATCTGTATGATGATTCTGAAGTAGCCCGGTCGAACCAACTTGATGACGACGTTGATGTTCAACGTTCAGTCTCACAAGTGTATAGGGTTCTAAGTTTAGATGAGTTTTAATTAAATCAGCAAGGGCTTTGTATTGATTTTGACCTCAAGGAAGGGTACGTTAAGTATCCCTTTTCAATATAAGAATGGAATAGAGAATTAAAATCAAATCACAAGAGCTACTTTAAAGAATCTAAAATATGTACAAAATAGCTTAGAATATACTTAAAATTATCTTAGAGTGATGGCTTAAGAATGATAAGAATTGAATAGAAAACTCTGAAATTCGAGCACTATTTATAGGTGAAAAATCGGTTCGCACGACTGGCCTTTGGTTAGTTACGACTGGCCTTATCCAAACAGATTTTTTAAAATTCTGGTGTGATAAGATTTTTCAACTGCACGACTGGCCTTGTAGGTCCCACGACTAGTGGAGTGGCCTGCTTGACTGGTCGTGGACACCACACGACTGGTCATGTGAGTCCAGATTACTCACTGGAAAATGAGTCAAGCACTGCACGACAGGTCGATCACTATTCACACGACTGGTTGAGCAGTTTCCAGGACTGGTCGTAGACCAAGAAAAAAATTCTAAAAATTCATAACAAATCCTGGACTGGTCGAGGAAATACTAGGACTGGTCGAGCCAGTGCTAGGGCTAGTCGAAAGAACATAATTTTACACTTATAAAATAACCAAAATGACCGACCGAAAGTATGAAATGATCTAATCATGATCTAAGGTCAATCTAGGTAAATTATACCTTACTTGTGAGATAGAACATATGAACACATAATCTATCGTTCACTTCAGTAGCTTTAATTCTTACGATCTTCAAAGCTTGAACTCGACATACCAAACATAATCTTCAACTAGGTCTTGAGTTCTTGGACTTTTCTGGTTCCAGTTCTTGAACCATAATGTTCTTGAAAACTCTATCTTCACTCAATATATGAAAGTCTTCACTTTCTTTCAGTTTGAAGATCTCGGTAAGTTCGTCGTAGATGTCAGAAAGATAGATTCAGCACGAACAAAATGAACGTCGAAGATTCAATGTGAATAAATGCACAAGCTTGATACAAATTAAGATACAAACTTCAATTGGTTTGTCACACCAAAATTTGAGAATACTTTGGGTTTATCAACATACCACTTTCACAAACGCAATCTTAGGAGCAGAGCTTCGTATTCTGCTGTGTTGTTGGAGGCTTGAAATTCAAATCTTAAGGCATACTGCATATATGTGTGATCAGGAGTTTCCAGGACAACCCCTGCCCCGCTTGCCTTAGAGTTAGAAGAGTTGTCAACGTAAAGCTTCCAAAGGGGTTGGGCGGGAGAGGCCTGTTCTTGACCTTGCTGGTTAATCGGCTTCTCTAACTTGGCTGTACTTGGCTCCGATTGCTGTATGACTTCAACGATGAAGTCGGCCACTGCCTGTCCTTTAATCGTAACTCTGGGCTTACAGTGAATATCGAACTTGCTCAGATCAATTGCCCATTTTGTGAGTTGTCTTGAAGCTTCCGATTTTTGGAGTATTTGTCGTAGCGGTTGGTCGATCTTAACGATAATCGAATGAGCCTGAAAGTAGGGCTGCAGGCATCGGGATGAAACAACCAACCCTTTGGCTACTTTCTTTAGGGTCGAATATCTCGTTTCTGTTGTGACAAGAGCTTTACTAATGTAATAAACTGGAAAATGTTTGCCCTCATGTTCACGAATTAAAGCCAAGCTTATGGCTGTGTCAGAGACTGCTAAATAGATCAGTAGCGGTTCTCTTGGCTCGAGCTTGAGAGTAAGGGTGGCGACCCCAAATATTCTTTGAGTAGTTGAAAGGCCGTCTCGCATTCTTCTGTCCAATCGACTATCTGCCTGCCCTTCAACTATTTGAAGAAGAAGGGAAGGCATCTGTCGGTGGCTCGAGACACAAAGTGATTGAGCGTCACTATCCTCCCAGTCAGACTGTGGATGTCTTTAATTGTTTTGGGTGATTCCATGTCGAGCAAGGCTTTGATCTTCTCGAGATTTTTCTTGATCCCTCTCTAGCTGACCAAAAAACTAAGAAACTTACCCAAGCTTACGCAGAATGCGCATTTGCTCGGATTCTGTTTCATCTTATATTCTCGGAGGACGAGGAACATCTCCTCAAGGTCGGCAACATGTTCAGTCGCTTTAATGTTATTGACAAGCATATCATCGATATACACTTCCATTGTCCGCCCTATCTAGCAGGCGAACATCTTGTTGACCAACCTTTGGTAAGTTGCTCCAACATTTTTTAATCCAAATGACATTACTCGGTAACAATAAAGGCTTTTATCAGTGACAAAGGTGATTTTTGATTTATCAGTAGGGTGCATTACAATTTGATTGTAACCTGAATAAGCATCCATAAAACTGACCAACTCATGCCCCGTAGTTCTATCGACCAACTGATCGATCCTGGGAAGAAGGAAACTGTCCTTTGAGCAGGCTTTGTTTAGGTCGGTATAATCAATACAGACTCGCCATTTCTCATTAGCCTTTTTTACCAATACGACATTGGCTACCCATTCAGGGTAGTATATCTCCTCGATAAACCTGGCCTTAAGGAGTTTTCTGACCTCTTCCTCGATCACGGCATACCTCTCGGGACCCAGGGCCTGCCGCTTCTGTCGAATTGGTTAGTAGGTCGAGTCGATGTTAAGGGGATGAGTCATGACGAAAGGATTGACGCCCGGCATGTCTTCGTGAGACCATGCGAAGACGTCGGCATATCGGCGTAGCAGTGTTATTATCCTCTTCTTCAGTGGCGACGTCCAAGATGAGCCAATCCGGACGATCTTAGAGACGTCAGACTCATGCAGTGGAACCTGAATGAGGCCTTCTACCAGTCGGCCACGTTCAAGGGACTCATCACGTGGATCGGGGGACTCGATCATCAATACTTCAGACGATACTCTTAGGGCAGTGGCATAACACCGCCGAGCGTCGTGTTGATCTTCCTTGACAATCCCGACCCCTGTCTCGGTCAAAAATTTCATGGAAAGATGGTACGTAGAGACTATGGCTTAGAGGAGGCATAGCGAAGGTCGGCCGAGTATTGCGTTATAGACTGAAGGTTAGTTGACTATAAGAAAGTCAATCATGGTCGTTGCTTGGTTCGGTGTGTCTCCGGCGGTGAGGGGGAGCTAAATGGTTCTTTTAGGGAGGACTTGTCCGCTCGAAAAGCTTATCAAAGGGGTTTTCACTAGCCGCAATGCGGACCGTTCAATACCCATCTTGTCGAAAGCCTGAGTGAATAACATGTCCGCAGATGACCCTGTATCGACGAGGACCCTGAAAACTCTACGATTTACTATAGTGACAGTAATGACCAATGCGTCGTCGTGCGAGTGGTGGATTCCTCGAGCGTCCTCTTTGGTGAACGTCACTGTAACACCTCGAATTTTTGATATTTTGAAATTTCTAAAAATCCTTAAATTTTCTTCTTTATAACTAGTCACGTCATCACTTACTAACCCTCGACACTTGAGATGGGCTTATACGCGGCTGATACCGATAAAGAACCGTACAAATAGGATTGATTAACCGTAAAAGACCAACAAATCCGCCCGATCACTTAAACATCGAGCTTAACCTTGGGATTTGTTCATATAGGGTCCAATTCTAGCATACCTATCACTGACTAATTGAGATGACCGTAACTAAATAATCAGTGGATTAAGCTCAGGCCACCATTTCCACAAATGAGAAGGCCTAAAACCATTAGTATCACTGACTCAACGTTCCTTAAAGACCTAGGTAAAATCCCAAGAGCCTGTCACTCTCGGGAGTACATTGAAACCCCATATCGGACATGGATAGCACGTCAAGAATCCGATGACCACGAAACTATAAGATTATGTCCATCCTACTAGGCTTGACAACCATCGTAGAAATCAAGCCCACGTGGTGTCCAGAAATGTGAAATAGTGGTGAAGACCGCTTGAGATGAAGTCAGAATATGCCAATATGTCCTGGAGGGGGTGAATAGGAATTTTAAAAGTTTTTACTGTTTATTCAAAATCCTATTACACTAATCCTTATAGATATGCAACTATCAAGATTACTCAAATGTAACTCTATTGGCTTCCAAGCCAAGTAGAGGATCCAATCACAAACTAATCAAGATATAACAATATGCAACTTAGTCTATGTTGGATATGACTGTGTATGTGTGTGGGATGTGATCAGATATATGAATATGAATGCATTGACATGAATCACACATATAGAAAAGCAATCACAGACACAGTCATTTTATAGTGGTTCGACGATAAGTCTACCCCACTCCCGGCTGCCGCACTCAACCCTTGAGTGTACCGGATTTCACTAAGGAGGTTTCCCAGGGTTCGCCTCAAACCTAAGGTTTTAAATCAGGTTCACCTTCAACCTTTACAGAGGTTTTACGTGGTTCACCTCAAAACCCAGAGTTTTGCTAGTTCACTCCTAACCAGATGTTTATGCTCTCCATAGAGCAAGGGTCCACACAACGCACCCGGATTTTAGACCACACAGGTCAAGGACCTACATAAGGACCTAACAGTTTATGCCTTACACAAGAGCAAGGGTCCACCTTGTGCACCCACTACGTACACTCCCGCCGGAGGCCTCCTTGAGGACTTCAAAGGGTGAGAACCACTTAAGACGAAGACTTGGGAAGGAATGATCACAAGTGTCCTCTGGACTCTGGATACTTACAGATAAGTTGATGAGTCCCGTTAAGCACAATGCCAAAGATCTTCTCCTCCTTGTTGACGAAGAGTCTTCAGCTCCCTTGATCTGTAACATAAGATGATATACCAATGCTTGGCTTCGGGTTGGGTCAAGGGTGAGATGGAATCCTACTCTCTAAAGATTTTTCTATAAGGACAATAGAGTGGTTGGTTCCTCTCTTATGCATTCAAAGCATCCCAGCATAATGATTTGCCATTAAGGTAGTAGCTGGAGGATCCTTGAATGCGGAAGTTCATTTCCCAATCCACTCTATTTAATATCAATGGTTAGGGTGGATTGGAGGATGAACTTCCTAGAGAGAAAGGCTTTAGGTATAAGATGCAAGTTGAAACACACAAAAGCTCTCTCTTTTCTCTCTTACAGCAACAAAGAACAAGTCCTCTATATATAGGTAAGAAGTTCCAACGGATATAAAACGGTCATATTTATGACAAAGTTCGATATCATCGAGCATATACTCTCGATAGCATCGATGGTCTGCTCGATGACTCGGACTCGATGTCATACGCTTTTGAAACTTCTTGCCAATAGGTCGATGAATCGAAACAGTTGTCGATGTCATCGGATTTCGAACTCCGATTCCATCGATGACTGGGTCGATCCCTCGACACATGAAAAATGAGAGAGACTTGACTTTGAAAACTATTTCAGGTTTTCATGAATGATCGGGGCAACCATCGAGGTCATCGGAATTTGAATGTCGATGATATCGAGATCTGAGTCGAGGCATCGATAATTCCAGCAGATTTATCTTTGAACTTGCTGGACAAATTATGGCTTAGTTCGATGCAATCGATCTAGTGTCGATATCATCGATATTTGAATATCGATTAAATCGAAGGGCCCCCGATCATAGTTAAAAACATCCTAAAATAACTGCTGTAAGAAATGCGCGCCCACTATCGATATCATCGATGGACCTTTGATCTTATCGATATTTGATTTCAGATCATATCGGACGGCCATCGATATATCGAAGAATTTTGAGATTTTCATTAAAAACAGGGGCGCCGAAAAAATTGTCTGTCGATCATATCGAACCACCTTCGATGTGCTCGAGATTTGAATATCGATGATATCGATATGTCTATCGATACATTGATAATTCGTCCAGATATATTATGAAGTTGCTGGACATATTTAGTGTTTATATCGATGATATCGATATGTGTATCGATTCATCGATAAATTCGTCCAGATGAATATTTGGTTGCTGGATACTTTTAGTCCTCTTATCGATCATATCGTTAAGGTATCGAGGATATTGACAGAACAGGTCAATCATATCGAGGGTGCTTCGATAAAATCGACAGGACGAGAAAAACTTAGAGATTTTCCTATTTTGAAAAAATTTTCTCACCATAAAATCTTAAGATGTTTATCTTGTTTTAAGGGTTATAATCACCTGGTGTGTTGGGACATGGGATGTGAGGCTATGATTTACTTATTGTGAGCTTCCACACATCTGGTTGAGGCAGACGCTTGAATTGTTCTTCCTATCGATCTCTGTAGCCAGTCTGACTCACCATTCACGTAACTTGACAAACCAGGGCACAAGTAGGTGCACTTTCAAAATGCACAACTTGAGCCCTGAGTGAAGTGTGTGAGAAATGTGAATATCTTTAGAATATGTAATGAAACTTAAGTGAATTGGGTCATTCGCTCACACGCAAAAATGAAGATTTCGGACTGTCAGTTTCTGACCGAACTTCACCCATCCGAAAAAGAAATTTTCCTGCACGTATCCGTATACTTGTGGCCCCTATCGAGCAAGTATGACCTTTGATCTGACACGGATCCTCCACGGTCGATCAGCTTATCCGATCGCACCGAAATCATAGTCTGGCATAGATCCATTGTCAGAGAACATACCTTATGATGTAAGTGAGTAGTGGGCCTCTCTGTGAGCCCTGTTTGTTAAAAACAGCTGCCCAATGGGTATAACCCATGTATATAGTGGCCCTGGGGCCATTTGCATCACTTATGGGCTTATAAATAGCCCTTATATGACCCCTCCCCTCTTATATACGAATTTCTCAAAACCCTAAGGGAGAGAGAAGAGAAAAGAAGAGAAAAGTGGAAAGAGAGAAGGATCTTTGGTGATCGTTGTAGTGATTCTCTCCCACGACTTCACGCACCGAATCACCTCCTCATTACGGTACACAAACTGTTACGGCCACGATTTGGGTAAGAAAACCTAACCCTAATATCGTTGTAGAGATCCAGATTAATTAATCATCAAACTACCTAACCTATTTCGTTATTTAGGTGCTCGACGTTCCGTTTTCAGGAACGTAGGATTTGAACTGAGTCTGAATCGAGTATTCCGACGAAAGGTGCGTACTATAAACGTTTAGGTTATGGTTATCAATGCTTTCAATGTTAGCTAATGATTTATGTCTGACTTGATTGCTATCATATTGTCTTAGATACGCCGCCTTTGATATAATATACATATGTGAACTATGTTGAACAAAAATATGCCTCTCATGTGTTTGTTGAAATGTTTGAATGAACATGTAAATATGATTCGTGCTTGTCATGACTACTAATTTAGGATTCATCATTGTCATATGCATGCTGACCTCTCTGTATAAGGATTTACTAAAATACATGTTGTAACTAACCTAGACTATATATTTGATGAAGTGTAGCCTAAGTGTTTGATGAATTGTCTGAATGAGAAAATGTCAATAATGTGTATTTATTAAGAGTATTAAGATAAGACTCTCAATTACCTTATTCATATGTATAGTTTCTTTCATGAAATCATATCTGCCGCTCGTAATTTATCGATAAAAATGCAAGTGTTTGGTGATATGTTCAATGTGTTTGGTAAAATGCTCAAATGAGGAATTCATTTGAATTATTTGTTAAATGCTGAAGTGATTGTCACATGTGTTTACTTACTGCGTCTGAGTAAGATTGGGGCTACAACGTAGCTCAGGTAATCGGTAACAGTCCTTGTTCGGGTGGCCGAATTAGTCTCACCACATTGGGTAACTCGATGAATCCGGGTTGCACGACAATTGTCGACAGTGGTTAGGTCACAAGGGGTGCTTATGCGCTCCATGTCGATTAAGTCAGCGTGTGCCAATACCAATCGAACTTGCCTATCGAACCGATTGGCCTATTGTATGTTTACCATGTATGTACACCACTGCTTGAATCTAAGGTACCTCTTTCCAATATAAAGGCCCACTCTAACCATGGTACCACGATCCGCTAAGACTCATGAGCCGGGCATGGTGGTATGGGACATCGTGTTCGAGCTGTCTACCTACGTTGGGGTGACGAGCCTCCCCGTAGTGACCAGTGAGCAATCAAGACTCGTGAGCCGGGTATGGTGGTATGGGACACCGTGTTCGAGCTGTCGGCCTACGCTGAGGTGAGGAGTCTCCCCGTATTGACCGCGAGTATAAACTTTTGAATTTGCCTATTGACTGCTTTTCATTAGGAGTGATGCCCTACAGCTTGCCTATCATATGTGCTTAACTAGGATTGACGACCCTAGATGGATCCTTCGGTTCGGGTTAATGACATAAAGGGAGGTACTTTAGCTTTCCGAACCTACTATATGAATAAGCTTAACTATGTACTTGGCTAACACGACCATGCATCGCATTGCATTAGTTAGGATGTGCTTTTGGCGATGAAGTTACATTGTTTTTAAGGGAGTGTTGTCATATACGAAATTGGTTGTCGGAATCACTTTTTGAGGGAGCTTTGATGCGAGGGCATACATCATTACTTGCACTCCATTCCTGCATTAACAAGAGTAGTTAGGAAGTGATTGTTAAGTTGCTTAATCATTACTGATTGATTGACTTGATAACATGTTAACCTTTGCCTTATATTACCATTGAGTTGATCACTCACTCCCACCTTGGGATGGTGTTTTAAAACACCAACTAGGCTCTAGTTTAGATGCAGGTGTTGACGAAGTCTATGCGACGGAGTAGGATTTCATGGATGAGGAGGAAGAGTTTTCCTATTTCCAGCTCTCAGGTGAGTCTATGTAGACCTCGTGCTAATTCGCCGGGAGCATGGGGACACTTGGCTTAGTTGGACATCTTACATTCTCACATTTTGTATATTTTGAAACAATACATATATATATTTAGCCCGGTTACATACTCATACTCTGGAGGTTGTGAAACACTTATCTATTCAAATATATATGTTTCAGTCTTCCGCTTGCTAAAATTAATTATATCCGGAGTATGATATACTGTTTTAGTGTAATCTCACTCATGTTTAACTCATTAATATGGACAAAATTTGAACATCATTATCCATGTTGCATAAGTGATGTACTGGATCTCGGGAGTAGAGCTTTGCTCGACCCTCAAAATTCAGGGCATTACAGTCACATTATACTTTTCCAGTTTTCTCTCCTTCGAGGGTCGAGTCAGAATTATGATCTTGGACTCAAGCCAACTGATGCTCCTTGCAAGATTTTTTCAGGCATTGTTCGAGTCGCCTCCGCCCTGGTGACCACCGACAATGGTTCAGATTTCTTCTGTGGGTCGGTTATCACCCGGATGTTCTTTTGTAGTTCTAGCTCCTTGGTTCACGTGCTCACCAAGGTAGCCCTCTCGGATAAGCCTCTCTATTTCCTGCTTCAGACTGTAGCAGTCACTTATATTGTGCCCGTGATCACAATGGAAATGGCAGTATTTGTTTTTGCTTCGTCGGTTAGGGTTACCACGGAGTTTGTTCGGCTAGTTGATGAATCCCTCGCTCTTGATTTCCATCAGGACCTGCTCTTGTGGCTTATTGAGCAGGGTGTACGTTGAGAAGTTGTTGTCAAGTCGCTTATCCGACCAACGTTCGTCTCGGGGCCGATCATCCTTTCGTTTCTTACTACTGGCTGAGTCGACCTCCTTTTTGGCCGGCTGTTTTGCCGAGGTATTTTTGTTCTGAGCTGCCTCTCACAGGATTCGAGTTTCTTCGGCGTTAGCGTATTTCTCTGCTCGGGCTATGAACTCGGCACGAGTGGTTAGTGGATTCTTATCTAGGGATAAGAGAAACGGTTTATCTCTCACCCCTTGCATGATGGAGTTGAGAGCTATTTCGTCCAAATACTTTCGAACTTGAAGTGGTTCGAGATTGAAGCACTTGATGTAGTCCTTGAGGAGCTCTCCCTCCATCTGGACTATGTTATTCAGATGTGCTGATGCCTTGAGCCTCTTCTTTCCCTCGATAAAGTTAGCGACAAAAGCGTCGCTAAGCTTGGTGAATGAGCTAATGGACCTCGACTTCAGTTGCTTGAACCAAAGCCGAGCAATGCGAACAAAGTAAGGGAGAAGGCTCGGAACATCACGGCATCCGAAAGGACTCTATATGCTCTGTTGGATCGGCCTTGCCAGTGTACGACACGATCTGAGGAAGGTGAAATTGTTCTGGTAGTCGTGCCTGCATTAACACATCCACGAATGGGGATTCCTTCTCCTCCGGTCCTGCCTGATTGGCTGGACATTTTACTTCAGGTTGGCAATTTATTTCTGCAGATTTTGGATCTCGGTCTTCCACGGTTCTTCACTTTGGTCATTCCCTCGGCTTGAGGCCTGTTACGCCTTTTCCGGTCTATTTCATGTCATAGATCGGAAGCTGGCAGTGAGACTGCCACAGAAACATGAGAAGGAGTAGGCTCGGCTGGGTCCTGATGTTGACTCGGCTGAGGGGCAGCTTACAGGGCGGATGACTGAGGGTCGGCGAATTATCGAGCCACATTCGACCGACCATCCCTCAGGATGGGCGCCTACGTCCACTGGGGCTGCATTTGCTCCAGCATTTGTCTCATGTAGTTCATGTTACTTCTGATCTCTTGAACTTTTCTTTCCAGTCACCCGTTTCCTCGATTCCGTTGGGTGCGCTTAGTCTAGCCAGAGGTCGCCTGGCTGGTTGTAGAGCCCTGACGATTATCTTGTCGTTCCAGCTGATCCAGGGCACCATTTGTCACTGGCGGACCAGTAACAAGAACCTCGTCAGGAAGGGCCTGGGCTTTTTTTCTTGTTCTCACCATGATAAGTTGTATAGTGCCTTCAATAGAGCTGGAAAATGACTTTTAGCGTCGCTTCCCATAGACGGCGCCCAGCTGTTGATGCTATTTTTGGCTCACCTCCTTCGTGGTACTTGAAGACCCGCGCAGGAGGAAAACAAAGGAGACCCTGGCTTGACCAAGGGACCCACCGATGCTAAAGTCAGAATCTGAGTCTAAGAGTAATGGTGTTAGGACGAGAATGTGTGCGTACCTTTCACCTATCGACGTCCCCATTTATAGGGGTGGAGTCCTCAAAGAGCTTTCCTAATTGGAATAGATCTTCATTTTGAATGATCCTACAATCTTTGATCTTCCTAGATCTTTGGGTACAATGCTTATTTTCGAAGATCTCAGATGGAGATAGGGGACTGATTTCTTGAGTCGGCTAAGGTGGAGCTTAATAAACAGTTTTCGAAAGGAGTGATGGGGCTCTATTGACCATTATCTTTTGAACACTGTCGTGTTCAGATGGGTCATGCGGCAAATCTCCAACCGCTCTATTGGCCGACCGAGAGGGTGAGTCGGACTAGAGCTCAGTCAGAACTAGGGCTCGACCAATGAAATGGGTTGGCCCGTAGTTGTCTCTGTGAGATCCTCAGGGGGACCTAGAGACGTATTGATCTCACTTGGAGGTCTCGCTTCATGGCTCAGGGCATGCAGGTCACGGTCAAGCTCGGCGCCTAGTGTGTAAGGCCAATATCTTAGACCATACCGTTCCATAGGCTTCCGTGGTCCTCCGAGTTGAATTCCAGCAACTCGCGATCTGTTACCGGTATTTGCGTGCGATCCTGAGTTATGTCCTGTATATTAGAGTCGACTCAAACTGAGACTTGTACCCTTACGACCATGCCGTCGTTGCGGTTCCAACGCCGCGTATTTAGTGCTGAGGCGATACCCAGGCCAGGAGATGTGGGCCCGCGTTCAATTCAAGGAAAACGCTGCACGTTGCAAATCCCAAGAGAAATTCAAATCAATCACATCAAATGTCAAGTACCACATCCCATCCTCAAGTACAAGTAACCCTTAACTCTCTTACAACCAAGTACCCTAAAGTCAACTCTCCCCATCACCCGCTAGTCACTCACCATCCCTCTCTCCCATCACTACTCTCCCATCACCTCTCTCTCTCTCTCTTAAATGTTAGTACGTTCCGCAAGTCCTGTCACGCCCCAAACTCGGAAACCGGGCTCACAAAATTCTCGATCGCCGAATCCGGCGCTGACAGCCTCCGTAGAACCCCATTCTTGGCTCCTAGAACCCATATGCCAGGTTCCGATCCTGGGATGCTACAAGGAGGAATTTTTTTTCAGCATCCGTTTAATTTGTAATAAGCATAACCAAAGGCATAACCCACAAACAACAACCAAAAACTCCATCACATTTCCACTATGATCAAAAACTTTACAAGTACAATGAGCATAAAGGGAAATACAATGAGAATGGACAAAAAGCTCTAAAAGATCTGCTCTGCGCTCCTGCCTCAGCGCTGCTGCGTCCTCGCGTCACCTACACCCAACAGTCTTGCATAAGCTTATAGAAAGCTTAAAGGGTGGTGAAAGTGTGTACGCAAGGTAGTAATGCAGTATGCAGTATCAGAGTAATGCGGAACATGCTGGTGAATCCATGAATACCATTAGCCGTACCGAGGCTATGCGATGCAAGGCATGAATGATGTCGGCCGTACCAAGACTATGCGATGCAAGATGCAACTCAAGCATACAAATCCTCATCTAACTCCACATATCAGTATAGCTCAAAATCTGGGACATCACCGGGGTCTAGTACACTCTAAACCAGATTGCCACCCCATCGCGCGCAATAAGGTAAGTGGAAGAGACCTCACTACCCGCCAGCCAATATCGGGCGCGGCTCGTCGGTAGCGGACCCATTCCTCGAGCTGGTTAAACTCAGCCTAGCATTACCCCCTCCTCTCGGGCGGGTAAGGCCGCACCACCTTCCAACCGACCACGACACAGTGGAAAGCGCAGCCGCCTGGTAATCGACAATCGGCGCTCCTGCACCCACTCGGTCTAGACGTTGGAGCAACCTCTTGGTACCATAAGGGTTTAGGGACTTTCACCCAGGGATATCTATAGCACCCCATGTAGAACAAGATTTTCGGTATCCAATCCTGCCAACCACGATATGACTGTGGCGGCTACGGCCCTAATGTCGCTAGGGCGTACAGTAACCAATCACACAATGCGAATGCATGAATCACACTCTCCAGTCATGCAGAAATCCTGTGGTCTCGTGCACTCCTGTGGGGTAACACCGCCTAAACGGGAGCCCCTAAACAATCTGCCCGAAGGCATATGCTATGATCAGCCACCAAGCATACTATGATGCGTATGATATGAATCATGGGACTATACTAAACATTTTATATGGGATAGATGTGGTTCATAAGGAGATGGGCCTAGACGGCCTACAAGTATGGGCCTAACAATGGGCCTCGGGAGAATCAGAATGCGGACATTTAACCAACATTATTCTACAATGTGGACGTCAAACCAACATTGCTCCCAAGGCATTGCCCGTCCGTAAAACATCATTACATAATCATTTGGGATCACACATGCAATGGACTTTCGGTACATCCCAT
>JAJHSJ010001995.1:0-47402 GCA_021015155.1 Magnolia officinalis | reverse complement strand
CTCACCGAAATAGACCTAAGGCCAAGGTATACTTAGGTTATAACCAAAGTGAAGTGTTCCGTCTCAACGGAGCACTTCTGGAGCCCCCTTTTCAGTGTGCGGTCCAGATTCGATACGGAATTCAATGTGCTCCGAGTGCAGCTGGGTAATGAGATTGATCCTAGATTTTAGGGTAACCTAGCGTTAATGATTCTACAAGTTTTGGGTCTTGCAGATCGTATTTAAAGTGATTAGTGTGGATTTCATGGCTAATCTAGTTTAGCACTTGGTTAACTTTGTCTAATTTCTGAAGGATTTGATCCTAAGTAATTCCTGCCTGAGGTGGTACTCGGGGCATTGTACGAAATTTTCCGTGTCGTTACAGGAGGTCAAGATTATGACCCGTCCAAACCCCTTTACTCAGCTTTACAAGGGAAAAGGTGACCTCACAGGGTAGTGTTCTCCTACCCGTAATAGTCACGAAGGTGCTAACCAGGTCGCCACTATGGTCGACCTTCTTATGGTAGACTGCCCCTTGGTGTATAACGTGATTCCGGGTAAACCATCTTTGAACGCTATGCAAGCTGTGGTATCCACCTATCACCTCTCTATGAAGTTCCCAACTGAGCACAGAGCCGACCAAGTTAGATGCGACCAGCATGAAGCTCAATAATGCTACTCGATAGCGATCCAAGAAAAAACACAATGACAACAAGCGATGTAAATTATCTCTCTGGACCCGCAAGAAGAAACTGTCGAAAGAAGGTCACCAGTAAAAGACCTCATTGTGATTCACCTCTCTAAAGTTGACCCATCCCATACTGTTCAGTTCGAGTCGTTGCTTGAGTCATAGCTTCAAGCAAAAACAGGCAATCTATAGAGACAATATGCTGATGTATTTGTCTGGTCTCACCAGGATATACCTGGTATAGATCCAGGAGTCATGGTCTATCAACTGAACGTAGACCCCAACTATAAACCTGTAAGGCAGAAAAGGTGATAGTTCAACCCCGAAAGATATGCAACCATTGGCGAGAAGGTTGGCAAGCTCCTCAGGGCTGCGTTCATTCAAGAAATACACTACCTCGACTAGTTGGCCAATGTTGTACTAGTAAAGAAGGCTAGTGGAAATGGTGGGTATGCATAAATTATACCGACTTAAATAAAGTGTATCTGAATGACAGTTTTCCCTCCCAAGGATCGACCAGTGGTGGATGAGACTACCAATGCACTTCCTCATGGATGCATATTCGGGGTACAATCAAATCGCAATGCATGAACACGACAAGCAAAAAATAGCCTTCATTACTGACAACGGGTTATACTACTACCAGGTAATGTCATTCAGGCTAAAGAATGCCAGAGCAATGTACCACACACCTGGTGAACAAAATGTTCAGTAAACAGATCAAGGACATAATGGAAGTATACGTTGATGATATGCTTGTCAAGAGTTCCAAGGCAAGCGACCACGTGACAGACATGAAGAAGTTCAAAATTTTAAGAAAGTAACGAATGAAGCTGAACTCGAGCAAGTGTGCCTTTGGCGTCAGCTCAGGAAAGTTCCTAGGTTTCTTAGTCAATCAGAGTGGGATAGAGGCCAATCCTAACAAGATCCGAGCCCTCCTAGAAATGAGCTCCCCGAGCACGACGAAATAAATTCAACACCTAACGAGTAGAATAGCAACCCTAAACTTCCAATCTCGGACTATGGACAAATGCTTTCCATTCTTTAAGCAATTGAAAGGAATTAAGAAGCCGACCTCGATGAAAGAATGTGAGCAAGTGTTTCAACAGCTCAAAACGTACCTAGAGTCTCCACCATTGCTCTCCAAACATACCTAGATGAGCAAGTGTTTCAACAGCTCAAAACATACCTAGAGTCTCCACCATTGCTCTCTAAACCAAAGACCGGGGAGCAGCTACTAATGTATCTAGCGGTATTGACTACATCGGTCAGCTCTACACTAGTACGAGAAGAGGAAAGCAAGCAGCGACTGGTCTATTATGTAAGCAAAGCCATGGTTGAAGTAGAGACATGTTACCCATAAATAGAGAAGCTAGCTTTGGCACTGATCGTATCGTCCCGATGTCTCCAACCTTATTTCCAAAGCCATACTATCGTGGTCCCAACTGATCAGCTACTCCGTCAAGTATTGCAAAAATTGGAGGTGTCAGGGTGACTGACCAAATAGACAATTGAGCTAGGCGAGTTTGACATCATATACTGACCAAGAGTGGTGATTAAAGGACAGGTTGTCGCTGACTTTATCGTCGAATTCACTTATCATGCCCCTCGGCAACAAACTAAAGTTGAACAGAACATTGGGTCAGAGAAGTGGACCCTCCATATGGATGGGTCATCAAATTCCTGAGGAAGCAAACCAGGGCTGATCCTTGTCTCACCTGACCAGGCCAACATGGAATATGCTCTTAGATTTGACTTCCTAGATTCCAACAATGAAGCTAAATATGAAGCACTCGTTAGATTAAGACTAGCCAAAGCAATGGGAGCCAGGATGCTGAGGGTCTACAGTGATTCCCAACTGGTTGTGAATCAAATCACTACAGCATATCGGGAAAGGAGAGAAAATGATTGCCTACCTATAGAAAGCTCAGGACTTTCTCAACGAATTCGATAATTACGAGTCACACTAGACCCTAGGTCAGAGGATTCTAAAGACAATGCTCTGACATAATTGGCCTCGGTCATCGAGATGACATTGCCAGGACCATACCAATTGAGTTCTTATCCAAGCTAAGCATCAACTGTCCTGACCAGAAAGAAACTCTCCTGATAGACCGACCAACGAGCTAGATGGACCCAATCACGCGCTATCTACAAAAGGGCAAGCTACTCGAAGACAAGCTAAAAGCTCGAAAGATCAAGTACCGATCAACTCGATATATGATTCTAGGTGACGTCCTATATGAAAAAAGGATTCTCACTACCTTATCGGAGATGCTTATGGCCTAATGAAGCTAAATATGTATTGAGGAGGGTTCACGAAGGCATCTGTGAAAATCATTCAGGTGGAAGGGCTTTGGCCCATAAGGTAATCCAACAAGGATACTATTGGCCCACAATCCATTAAGACTCAAAGAAGCTCACAAGGAAGTGTGATAAATGCCAATGCTTTGTAACAATGTTGCGACAACCACCTAAACAAACGACCCCAACGAACGGCCTATGGCCCTTTGCACATTGAGGGGTTAACATCATAGGACCTCTACCTATGGGTAGGGACAAAACAAATTCACCATTTTTGCCATCAACTACTTCACCGAATAGGCTAAGGCTAAGTCCCTAGCAAGGATCACTAAATAGAAGAAGACTGACTTCATCTAGAAAAATATCATCAGTAGGTTCGACATCCCCCATGCCATTTTTACTGACAACGGCAGGCAGTTCGACAAGACTCATTTTCGAGGACTATGCGAGAAGCTCAGCATTCGTAATGCTTTCGCCTCACCTTGACACCCCCAGGCCAATTAACAAGTAAATGCCATCGACAAGATCATAAAAACCCACTTAAAGACCAAGCTCGAGAAATTCAAGGTAGCCTGGGTGGATAAGTTGTCGCATGTCCTATGGGCATACCGAACCACTGCTCGTTCAACAACTGGGGAAACTCCATTCTCCCTAACCTTTGGCATAGAGGTTGTGGTTCCAATAGAGATTGTAATGCCTCCAGGATTAACTAAGCTATTCGATATGGAGGGAAATGATGCGCAACTGACGTTAAGTCTCGATCTGCTCGAAGAATTAGGGGAAAAGGCAAAGCTGACTGTCACCACTTACCAGCATCATAGGGTTGCTTGGCATTATATCACAAGGGTTAAAGTATGGAGATTCTGAGCAAAAGACTCAGTACTACTCGAGAAATCTTTCAGAGCACCAAGGAGCCCGTCTTAGGAGCCTTAGGGCCGAGCTGGGAAGGAACTTTTAAGGTCATCAGTGTGGTCCGCCTAGGGATAGACTGGTTAGAAGACATTCAAGGGCAACCCTTACCCCATCCATGGAATGCCAAACACCTAAAGATCTACTATCAGTAAGAATGGACTAAAGGAAACATATAACTCAACATGTTGAACTGACTCTTCACCTTATTTGCTAGCTACTGACCAACCACTGATTGCTACAAGTAAAAACTTCTCTTTATGAATGAAAGGAAAAAACTTTCCATACTCAACCATCAATCTACCAAGTCTATGCGCTTGACCATAAATCTACTAAATGTATCTACTAAATCTACATGCTCAGTTATCAACAGATGAAAATAGACAAAAACACACTACACAATGAAATATGAGACAACAAGCTGAGAAAAGATTCCCTTTCATTAATATAGTGGATTGTTACAGCCATGAGAAATATATAAATACAAAAAATAAAGCCTAAGCCTACGAGAGCTCCTCGACCTCAAAGGCAACAACTTCAGGGACCTCAGTGGTAACTTAAGGGACCTTAGTGGCTTCAGCATCCATATACCCCAAGTTGAGCTCAAGATAGTGACATTAAATATCCCCTCAGCAGCTTTGGAAGCCAGTGCAGAATGTCTCCTCTAGCTCACCCAGGTGCCCCTCCAATGCCTTGAAGGCCTCCACATAAGCCGCCTCCCTTACAAGGATCGTCGCCTAAACCCCTACCAATTGGGCATCAGCCTTCGTGGAGCAGGCCTCCGCCTCACCTACTCGAGCTTCCGCTTCGATAAAGTGGGACTCCGCCTCAAAGGCCCTCACCTCCAACTCTGCAATCTTGGTCGCCATATCAGTCTTCTCCTGCTACTCGATGGCTAAGAGGGATGTGTTGGCTCCACGATCCTCCATGGACATCCTTAGGGCCTCCTGAAGAGCCTCAGCCTTGGCACAAACTGTCGCCTGGGCCCCCGTGGCTGCTTCCAACTCCACAGTTTTCGCTCTTAGCTCGGCCCTAGTGAACTCGAGCCTCCAATTAGCTTCCTTCGGGCAGACCTTTAGATTGGCCGAGAGGTGGCGGAGGGTGATGGCCCCAAGAGAACCCTAAAAAAAGAAAATGGAAGGGATAGAGGTTATCACATATATTAAAAAAATGTAATATATATATATATATGTGTGTGTGTGTGTGTGTGTGTGTGTGTGTATACCAAAAAAGAAGTGAAAGCAACAATGCCCTTACCTTGATATATATGGACACTAACATGTTGAGGAGGTCAGGATGCAAGGAGAGCATCGCACTAACTTCCTCCTCGAGGACATGACCTCATTCGTAATTAGCTAGCATGACCATATGCCTTAGGAGGGGTGTGGACAATGATGCCCTTACAGCAGTACCCCCTCAGGGGCCAAACTTGATGCTCAGATGCACCCTCCAAGAAGCACGGCAGCCTTAGCCCGGTCCTCCTCAATGCCAGCAGGGGAACACTCTAAGTCTACCACCTCCCTTAGGGGCATGTTTGAGGAGGTGACCCTGCGCGGCCATACCTAAAGATGCCTCTCGGCACTCCATGGGGACTATTGCACAGCATCTGCCTCTGTTGTAGCATCTCTCCCTACCCTTGCCCACATGGTTGGAGGGCGGACCTCGAGAGCGACCTCAGTTGTACGACCTGTATCCTAGACCGTACCGTTCCTTAAACTCCCGCGGCCCTCCCGTCGAATTTCACGACGCGTGACCTATAATCGGTGTTTGTGCCCAACCCTAAGTTGCATCCGTATATCTGAGTCGACTCGACCTGAAACTTGTACCCTAGCAACCGCGCCGTCACCGCGGTTAACACCCCGTGTCTCTCACGCGATACGATACGCAAGATAGGAGTTGTAGGCCCGTGTTTATTTCGAGGAAAATGCCGCGTGTTACAAATTTCGAGAGAATCTCTACCAAACTTCACATCAATCAAGTTAAGTATCAACCCATACCTAGCCATCCCTTTTTCACCAACAAGGCATGACACACATTCTCTCTCACCCAAAAGTCAACAAGCACCATGCGCTCTCATCCCATCACTTCATCCATCTCCACTCCTCTCTCTCTCTCTCTCTTTTTCTCACTTCATCCCAAGCAAACCAAAAAAAAAAAAAACACCGTCCAAGCATTTTCAAGCTCCAAGATTTTGCCAAGTGTGGCACTTTCTACCCCTCTCATCTCATCATCCTAGCCCTTCAATCTTCATCATCCTCCATCAAAGTTGAAGATTAGGAGTCAAGGATTCCGAGAAGCTAAAGAAGAAGATCCGATTTGATGTATATGTGGCCCTTGAATGAGGCCCATTATGATATATGTTAGGCCCTTGTATGTGGTCATGGGTCTACTATATGTTTGGCCCTATAAGGGCCACTCATTAGGAGCAATGTTGGTTGAATGTCCACATTGATGGCAATGATAGTTAAATGTCCACATTGTGACCTTCTCTTAGGCCTCGTTAGGCCAATTATCGATGCCGATTATGAGTATGTGATAGCCACTACAAGAAACCACACTTTTACCGATGAAAATTTTCGTTGCTAAAAGCTATTCTTTCGTAGGTAAAGGGTTTTACCGACGAAAATTTTCGTCGGTAAATTTGTAGGTAAAAGTCCGAGGGTAGAGGTTTTTACCCTCGGACTTTTACCAACGAAAAGTCCTACCGAATTTTCGTCGGTAGGACTTTTACCGACGAATTTTTTCATCAGTAGAAAATAATTTAAAAACTTTTACTGACGATTTTTTTTCGTAGCTAAAACTAATTACAAAACTTTTACTGACAACAATTTTCGTCGGTATAAAATCAGTAAAAAACTTTTACCGACGAAAACTTTCGTAGGTACAAATAATTACAAACCTTTTACCGACGAACATATTCGTCGGTAAAAAATAAGCAACAAACTTTTGCCGACGAAAGTTTTCGTAAGTAACAAAATTTCAAAACTTTTACGATGAAAGTTTTCATCGGTAAAAAATAAGCGAAAAACTTTTACCGATGATACGTTTCGTAGGTAAAAATAATTACAAAACTTTTACTGACGAAAATTTTCGTCAGTAAAAAATAAGTCAAAAACTTTTACCTACGAAAATTTTGTAGGTAAAAATATTTCACGATAGTTTTACCTACGAAAATTTTCAACACAAAATTTTGTAGGTAAAAATATTTTTCAACACAAAATTTTGTGTTGAAAAAATGTTTTTTTTTTCAATATTCAACACAAACTTTTAACCTACGAAAATTTTCAACACAAAATTTTGTAGGTAAAAATATTTCACGATACTTTTACCTACGAAAATTTTGTAGGTAAAAAATGTTTTTTTTTTCAATATTCAACACAAAATTCCTGATATACACCTGTTACAATAAATTTCATCATATTCTTCCTGATATACACTTGTTAATATATTTCTACATTCACATCCATCTAAACCCAAACTAGTAAATCCATCCAAACATAAACTACATTCATCCAAACACAAACAATCTTATCCACATCACATTCATTCACGTATAAAAATATTCAAGTTTAACATCATAAATAAAAATACAAACAATCACAAAGATGAAGGCGGAGGTGGTGGGCATCGGTGGGTAAGCGTGCAGCGAGAGCCTAAACATTTCCGTCATCCGTTGCTCATGCTCCACCCACATCTCCTCCATCCTCCTCTCCTCCTCCTCCCTCTGCCTCGCCTGCTCCTCCATCCTCCTCTCCTCCTCCTCCCTCTGCTACTCCTCTCTGCCTCTCATCATCTCCTCCTCTCCTGCTCCTCCCTCTGCCTCTCCAGCTCTTCCATCCTCCTCTCCAGCTCCTCCTCCATCCTCCTCTCCTGCTCCTCCATCTGCCTCGCCTGCTCCTCCATCTGCCTCTCCAGCTGCTCACTTTGCCTCTTCAGCTGCTCTCTGATGTCATGGATGACGACCCGTAGCTACTTAACCTCTCTCTCTGCGACATTAGCTCAGTGTACGACACTGTCGCCAACGACGATGGATCGACTAGAGGTAGCTCTAGGGGGGCCATGAGCTTGGCACCACGCCAAGCCCACGTACATATCTAGAACGGGTGTCAACACCTCACTCAGGACCTCTGGCTCACTCCACTGAGTACCATCGGGAGTGGGCTGACTGCATAAGACATCCATCGCCGCCTGTAATGAATACATATGAATTTTCATAACAAATGACATTACTATAATTTAATACAATTAAATTTTACAATGTAAGGATTTTTACCCAATTCTCGCTAGCTCTAGGATGTACCCAAGATCCCGTCGCTTGCCGACAGTGAGTCCCTTTATAGAGGTATACTGGTCCGGGCTCCTGGCCAGTGACGGAATCTCGCTACGCAATCGAAAGAACAATAGAGTTAATATAAATTCATGGAAATAATATCAACTTATTAATTACCAGTAATTTCTTACCATGTCGTGACGAAGTCATACAAATGACTTTGAACCAGCCACGTGGTTCACTTCTAACTTTCCCCTGTTGTCAGAATTTATTTTGTTCCTCTTCTGAACACATTATTCATAATACATTGTTATTAATTACGAATTTACTTGTTACCTTAAAATATCATAAATATGTAAATATTACCTGAAAAGAATCAAATAAAAATCTATCGCAAAGTATCCACCAATCGTCATGGGTCATGTGCGGCGGTGCGAACTATATGGCATCCTCGTCGCTCATGCACCGCTTGTACCGCTTGTGTAAGTCACAGCGGTACTCCTTAAACTACTCCTTGACCATGTTGTCGATGGCATGGGAAATGTGCGAAACACTCAAATCCAAGTCAATTTATCCTGTAGTTTCGTAAATAATAGATTAAGGCAATAAACTTATTAACAAAATAACTTAACCGTAAATGAACTTTTATAAAATAAATTTTAATTTACTAAAATTTACTTGAAGGCACTGACAAATGAGCTGCCACACATCATCTGTCACGTCCACCCAACCGGAGTGGTGGGGGGATCAAAGATCGGCATAAGACACCGACCTCCTACGTAAACAACCTGGCATTGTTCCCATCAAGTCTAATACAGTCCTGTAAAAACTCTATCATCACCCTACCATCACGCATAAGTCGCTCTAAAATCAACCCACGCGTGGGTCCACGTCCTCGTCAGCTAGTCGACGATGCTGTTGCAAAAGAAATATGTAAGTCTAAACATAAACAAAGTCATTAAAAGAAATATATGTCTAGACTTACATGCAGTGCCCGGTGTATGTACGACTGAGGGATCAGACGCCTGCGATGCAACATGTGACGGCGATGCTGGCTCCGTCGCATCACGGGTAGAAGGGATAGATCTAGTACGCGAACGACGTAGTCTCCCACATGGTGCCATCACCGAATATGTGCGAGCTACGAACTTATAAATTTAAACTATGTCAATACAAGTGGAATATACTAAAACATTATACAGGTAGTGTTGATGGTACAATGCATTTGTGCTTATGCTTAGAGAGATGATTAAAATATGATTAGACCATTACACTATAATGCAAGCATAATATAATAAAATTGAAAACTTTAATCTATAACCCTTAGAAATTCCATTACGCATTGTCATTCTATATTAAATACACATATTTTGTTATAATATGAAACAACTTTGAGGTAAACTATCCGAAGTACTCCATGCGTAAGTTATCGTACGTTTCAGAATCATATGTCATGTTGTGTGAAGCACTCGACATTTTATGCATAAGCACGCCAGTCACAATAGGAGAAATCTGATCTCTCGGGACTCCATTTAGATGCGCAAGTGACAGAGTCGCATCTTTCATATCAAGTTTCCCGCAGTTATATATCTACATCAGCACTGAAATTTCTTTAAGATGGTATAATCTTTTACCTAAGTCGTCGTCGATATATTCCACGATACACTCATCGACTAGACCAGGTATCTCTTTGGCCCTACCAGAAGAAGATAGGACTGAAACGTCCATCTGCAACAGCTGATGAAGTATGTTGCGTGCTTCTGCTACGCTCAGGTTTAAGGAAGACATTATCAGAAATTTACTCAACTGTAAATGTGGATTATAAACAAGTCAATAAAAGGAATTAATCATGATTTGTAATTTTCACTTATACATGAAATATATAAATTATTCGAATTGAAAAATGACATATAAATTGTGTGTATATTTAATAATCGTCGCCTGTATCACTATCGCTTAGGACTATTTCTTCTTCACCATCACTATCGTTAATCAGTATTTCCTCTTCATTGTCTACAACGTCATCATCAATGAAACCGCTATCATCTCTAACAATGTCATCTATTATTGAGGCATCAACATGATCAGGTGGCACACCATCTCTGTCCAATTGCACCACATCAATATCAACACTTGAATCAGTCCTTATATCCCCAGATAGCATTTCTTGATATGTTTGTTCAACCCTAGACGTTTCATTTCCCCCGTCCTTGCTATCTTCAACTTCTGGTACGGGAACGTCAAATATGTTCCTGGGCTTTATTTTCTGCACCACGTACTAAGAGCCGCCTAACTTAGTGTCAGCAAGGTAAAATACTTGTTCGGCTTGGCTGGCGAGGACAAATGGGTCGTCCTTAAACCACTTTCAAGATAAATTTATGCTCGTAAAGTAGTTGTCAGTCTGTATTCCCAACTTATTTCCAATGTCCCACCAATCACATTTAAATAAGTACACCCGCTTTCTCATAAAATAACTCAACTCAATAATATCCGTCAAAACGCCATAAAAGTCAATTTCATCCTCCTCATTCATTCCCTTCACAACCACCCCACTATTTTGTGTGGTCCTATACTACTCACGTTCTTCGGTGTGGAACCGAATCCCGTTTACCATACAACCTGTATATCTAAATACACGTCTATCAGGGCCACACGCCAATGAGTATAGTGCATCAGACGTATCCACAGAGTTCCTCGTGCACAACGTCTTCATCTATTATCATGTACAGAATGTAATTATTTAGGGATTTTCTTAGGTTCAAATAATGTGCAATATAATGAAAATTCTAAGTGTGGTGAAATACAATGTGAAATCTTACACGTTTTGCGAACCATTCTGAAAACTAATCATGATGCATTTGATCATATTTTGTCGGGAATTTGGACTTCATCTCGTCGATGTGTTCGCCACACATATATGGCACGTCATCAGCAAGAAACATTAAGATCATCGTGTGTAGAGAAAACAATGATCGAGGAAAGACTTAATCCAAGTACGACTCTATTTCTTCACAATTATGCAACACATACCACCGCGCCTTTGCTAGATCCCCAAGGTCCATATCCTGAAACGTCGGGGATCCTAAAGGACGAACGTTATGTATAAATACAAATATGAGTCCTTATTCATGCTCCTGCCCTTCATGACATTCCGATCTTCTCGGTTGAATCTAGTCTCTATGCCATGAAGATACATGGAGCAAAATGTAAGGCACTCATTATCAATGTACACTTCAGCTATCAATCCCTCCGGTCGTGCCTTATTCCTCACAATTCATTTGAGTGTGTGAAGGTATCTATACACAAAACGACTATGTTATACCTATGAAAACATGGATATATGTAGTTTATGGAATGAAAAAAAATTTTAATAGGTTCTACCACCTTTCGATCGGATACATCCAAAGATATTGTACTGGGCCTGCAAGCTTCGCCTCATGCTGTAAGTGAATCGCTAGGTGTACCATGACATCAAAAAATGCAGGTGAAAATATTCTTTCAAGTTTGCAAAGGATTACAGTAATGTCCCTTTCCAGTCGTTTAATAACATCTACATTCAAAAATTTCGAACACAAATCCTTAAAGAATATCCCCAACTCAATTAGTGTCGCACTGATATCCATTCTCAAGAATCCACGAATCGCAACTGGTAGTAGGCGTTGCAGAAGGACGTAACAATCATGACTTTTCATTCCTGTTACCTTATAATCCGTAACGTTTACGCGCCGAGATATGTTTGACGCATACCCATCGGAAAACTTCACCAATCTCAACCATTCACATAAACGCTTTCTCTCTAGTTTTGTCAATGTGTAGCAGGCTGCTGGTATAATATACGAATTTCGATATGGTTGTAAGTGCAACTCTTTCTTAAACCCATTGCTTGTAGATCCAATTGAGCCTTGAAACTGTCTTTTGTTTTCTTCTCTATGTTCATCAATGTTCCGAAGACATTGTTACATATATTTTTCTCAATATGCATGACATCCAAGTTGTATCACAATTTCAGATCACTCAAATAGGGCAACTTAAAAAAATGCTCATCTTCCTCCAGTTATAGTCCAATACTATACGTTTCCTCTTCTTCAAGTGCGATGTCTTACCAAATCTAACTTCTCTAATGTTACTCAGTTGTTGTCTCACATGTTATCCAGATAACTCTTTCGGGGGTGGCCTATGATCTTATTTGTCATCAAAGATCATCATCTTCCTGTGCCAACTATGATCGCTCGGAAGGAAACGAGGATGGCCCATATAACATGTTTTTCTACCATGCTTCAATGACAATGAACAAGTCTCAATACCACATGTAGAACAAGCTAACTTTCCCTTCGTGCTCCACCCAGACAAATTCCCATATGCGGGGAAGTCATTTATTGTCCATAAGACCGCTGCATGCAATCGAAATGTCTGTCTTGCAAATGGGTCATACGTTTGTACACCTTGACTCCACAACTTATTTAAGTCATCTACTAACGGTCGCAAATACACATCAATGTCATTTTTAGGTGAACTGGGTCTAGGAATAAGCAATGACATCATGAAAAATGACTCATTCATACACAACCAGGGAGGTAAATTGTAGGGCATAAGTACCACTGGCCATATACTGTACGAGCTACTCATATTACCAAATGGATTAAAACCATCACTTGCAAGACCTAGTCGAACATTGCGAGAATCCTCTGCGAACCAGTCATTTTGCTTGTCAAAATTTTGCCAGGCTTCAGAGTCCACAGGGTGCCTCAGTGTACTATCATCATAAACGTGTTTCTCTTTATGTCACCTCATATCTTCAGCCGTCTTACGAGACAAACAATCTTTGCAATTTAGGTTTCAATCGGAAGTATCTTAACACCTTTTGCGCGATTTTCTTACGCTTGGCTTCGTCATGCTTCCGCCTAGACTCTCCACATTCTAAACACTCTTCAACATTTTCATGCTCTTTCCAATATAATAAACAATCATTTACACATGTATGTATGGAGATGTAACCAAGGCCCAAGTCTCACATCAAGGATTTTGACTCGTAATGAGACTTAGGCAATGTCTCACCGTCCAGTAATAGTTCTTTCAACAAGTCAAGCAACATGTCAAACAATTTGTTACTCCAATGATTTATTGTCTTCAAATGAAGTAACTTTGTAAGAAAATTCAAATTGGAGAAGTTCTCACACCCCGAATAAAGTGGATGTTGCATATCCCTCAACAACCTAATAAAGTTTTCTGATTCGACATCACCCATAGGAGGAATATCTTGGCTACTACTTGTCGCTACAAAATCAGTATCTGCAATTGTTCCCCTGAACACATCCCCTATGATATCTTGCATTTCGTCAACGTCTTCATCCTCGTCGTCCGGCATAATTGGGTCAGCAAAGACTTCAGTGGCCTCAACTCTATGGGTCATATCTTCACCATGATGGATCTCCAAGTGTAACCCTAGTCAATCTCAACTATGAACAAATCGTCCTCTACTTTGTCTAAAGTCTTATATATCATGTTCTTGCATTTTCGACATGGACACCTAATCCTATTCCCTGAATCTACCCGATTTCGCGCAAATTTCATGAACTCTTGAACCCCTTGTTTATACTCTGGGCCAAACCTATTCTTAGCTCGCATCCAACTCTTATCCATCTCTACAATGAAAAGGCTAGAGTCAGTTTATGGAAATAGCTTTAAGATTAGGCTAGGTTATAGGTTTAGGTTTAGGTTATAGGTTATAGGTTTAGGTTATAGGTTATAGGTTATAGGTTTAGGTTATAGGTTAATGTTGTAGGTTATAATAGGGAATTGAGAATACATTTATGGTTTAGGTTTAGGTTTAGGGATTTGAGAATATGTTAAGGTTTAGGTTTAGGTTATAAGTTTAGGTTATAGGTTATAGGTTTAGGTTTAGGTTTAGGTTTAGGTTTAGGTTATAAGTATAGGTTTTGGGATTTGAGAATAGGTTTACGTTAAGATTATAAGTTTAGGTTATATGTTAAGGTTTAGGTTTAGGTTATAGGTTTCGGGATTTAAGAATAGGTTTAGGTTAAGGTTATAAGTTTAGGTTAAGGTTATAGGTTAAGGTCTAGGTTTAGGTTCTCCCGGTTTCGTTTCGGTTCTGCTCGGTTCCGGTTTCGGTTCGGTTTTCCGTTTAGGTTCCGGTTAAAGGTTTAGGTTATAAGTGTAGGTTATAGGTTTAGGTTTAGGTTAGGTTATAGGTTAAGGTTTAGGGAAATTCTGGCATAGGATCGCTTCGACCCATTTAGTGACATAGTCTACTGCTAGCGGAATGTATGAATTCCTAAAGGATTGGTGGAATGGTCCCATGAAATCGATGCCCCAGCAATCAAATGCTTCAATGATCAGAATGGGGTTCAGAGGCATCATTAGAGCTATACACGAGCAGAGTATGCTCGGTTACTCACTCGAATCAACTCAGAATTACTTGACTCGACTTGACTTGTCATGAGTTTGAGCTGAGTACGAGCGGGTTTTTAAGACTCGTTTTGATTTCGAGTAGAGTACGAACTGGGCGGTACTCGACCCAGTTACTCGACTCGTGTACCCGTATATATAACCGGCCCAAAAAAAATACCCTACTCGCTCAGTCGTTCTCCAGTCATTTTCAAGCAGCGCCCGTTCGAAACCCCCTTTCCTTCTTCCCTCCCAACGCCCGTTCGAAAAAATCTCTCTCTCTCTCTCTCTCTCTCTCTCTCTCTCTCTCTCTCTCTCTCTCTCTCTTATTACCCATCCCTCTTCTTCCCTCTCTCTCACTCCCCTGTCTGGCGGTGCAGACCTTGCCACTCATCCCTATGGCATGCCCGGTGCCCCTGTCCGATGTCGCAGCTCATCCCTACCACTCGTCCGGTACCGCAACTCGTCCCAACCACTCGTCCGGTGCTACAGCTCGTCCCTGTCACTCGTCCGTCATCCCTGCCCTGCACACACGTTGTCGGTCGTTCTTGCCCAGCTCGCCCGGTAATGTGTGGTGTTCATTTTTTATTTTTTATTTTTTATTTTTATAAATTGTTAATATATGTCAAAAATTGATTATTATTTTTTTGGAATATTATGTGGTCTTGATTTTTTATTATTATTATTTTGTATAAATTGTTAATATATGTCAGAAATTGTTAATATATATTAATATAGCTAATATATGTTAATATAACTAATATATGTTAATATAGAATTTAGAAATTGTTAATATGTTAATATATATCAGAAATTGTTAATATAGAAATATGTTAATATGTTAATATATGTTAATATAGCTATTAGTTAATATATGTTAATATAGAAATTGTTAATATGTTAATATAGAAATTATTAATATAGAAATATGTTAATATAGCTAATATATGTTAAAATTGTTAATATATGTTAATATAGAAATTGTTAATATAGAAATATGTTACTATAGAAATATGTTAATATAAAAATTATTAATATGTTAATTATTGTCCTCTACTATTCAAGTCCCATGCCCTAATAGTTATATTTTTCATGTTTCTTAATTTACTTTATAAATGACAGTTTACTTGTTACTTTGTTAGTGTTGAATGCTACCACATTAAGATGCCTTTGGTTTTTCATTTTGTTATTAGTTAGCTAGATGATGAATGTCAATTTCAGCATGCTCCTTTGTTTGCATAGATATGAATTATTTGTATTGTTCTAGTTGTAGTATAGGATAATCAGTTGCCCATTTGAGGATTTTTATGTTGTCAGACATAGATCCAGTGTGTTCTTGGATGCATAGAAATTCTCAAATTGTCCCTTTTTGGATAGTTCAGGGTTAGATAGATTGTAATGTCTTCATTTATTCCAATTTAAATGCATATGCCTGTTCTGGTTTCGTCTCTCTTTTTTCTCTCTGGATATATTTCATGTATTTATTTCCACCGTTAAATGTCCACACTTTGTGTTGATGATTAACATGAGAATCAAATACAAGATTAATATATTTTGGAGAGATAAGGGGAGATGCTGCTAGAATTTCGGCGTAGCATTTAAATTGAAAAATGAAGGCATTACAATCTATCCAACCTTGAATGGGTGACTAATTTAGACAGTTAAGTACGCCCGTCTAGCGGTCTAGCCGGCTAGGTATAGCCGTATAACATATCGAGAACTTTATTTTATAGATGACTAGTAAAGATGAAAGCCCAAATACCCCTGGAATAGATGCATCAGCCACATCTCCTCTAATCGTAGATGAAGACATAGACATGTCAACTGTATGCAAAGGGAAAAAGAAGAGATCAACAATGTGGGATGATTTCGAAGATGTGACAGTTAATGATGTACAGAAGATAAAGTGTAATCACTGCAAAGGGTTATTCAGCAAGATTTCAAGAGGATCTAAGACATGTCTAATTAGACATTTGAAGACGTGTCCTAAGAGACCAAGACTCCCTCCTCCCGGCCAACAGTTGTTGTCATGTACGAAGTCAGAAGGGGACGACTCCCAAGGCGTAATGTCCACTCATCAGTTTGACAAAGAGAAACTGAACAAGTGGTATATTAGATTAGTAATTCTGGAAGAAAAACCTTTCAGAATGATAGAAAGTAAAGGGTTTAGGGCTTTCTGTCAATTCCTTAATCCTCGGGCCGAGAATGTCTCTCGCGTCATAGTGCAGAGAGAGTGCATAAAGATGTACGCAAAGGAGAAGATAAAACTGAAAGAAGTTTTGGCTTCAGTGTCCAGAATATCTTTGACTTCTGATTTATGGATGGCATCCATTCAAAGAAAAGGATATATTTCATTAATCGCTTACTATGTCGATAAGCGTTGGAAACTATGCAAGAAAATTTTGAACTTCCGCAACCTTCCTCCTCCACATACTAGTTTACTTATTTCAGATTGCATCTACAGTTGTCTAGAAGGCTAGGGCATTGAGAAGAAAATTTCAGCAATAACTTTAGACAATGCTTCAGCAAATGACAGTGTCATTTCATACTTACGTAACCAGTTCAGAGCTAAATTTGAAGGAAAAATATTACAAGTTAGATGTTGTGCCCATATTGTAAATTTAATTGTACAAGAAGGGCTGAAAGTAATTGACAACACTATAGAGAACATAAGAGAAAGTGTGAAATATATAAGGGGGTCACATCGAACTGAGTGTATGGAATGACATCATCCAACGTTTGAATGTGTCATCTAAAAAAATGTTGAAGTTGGATATCTATACACGTTGGAACTCGACCTATGAAATGTTAAATACAGCAATGGAATTACAGCTTCTATTTCCTGAATACGCGGCGTGATAGAACGTATTCTTGGTTGCCGAACACAGATGATTGGGCCAAAGCAAAAGAAGTTCATACATTTCTCAAAGTTTTCTACGACTACACGAAAATTTTTTCTGGGAATCAATATCCAACCGCGAATCTGTTTCTTCCTTCTCTTTGGAAGATAAAGGATACTCTATAGAAAAATACCAGTGCGGGTCCAGATTTCATACGCCAGATGACAGTTGGTATGAAGACGAAGTTTGATAAATAATGGGACAAATGTCATCTGTTGATGTCCTTGGCAGTTGTTCTTGATCCTCATTGTAATATGGGGTTGGTTAGCTTTATTTTCATGAAGTTTTATCCTACTGAAAGAGCAGCAACAGAGACGTCCAAGGTTCGTCAAGCCCTTGAAGATTTGTACAAATCGTATGTTAGTACTTTACCTACAGCGGGTGTTGAACAAAGTAGAGATGCGGATATTTCTGTACCTGGTAATCCGGATGAGCTAAATGAATACATATCACACTTCGCATAAGCACGAATGGGAGTTGATACTAAGGAATCAGAGCTAGAAATGTACCTCAATGAGCCAATCGTAGTGCGATCCGAATTTGATGTGTTTGAATGGTGGAAGATGAGGGTTACTGAATCAAAATACCCTACATTATCTGTGATGACACGGGACATATTATTAATACCAATTTCAACAGTGGCATCAGAATCCGTATTCAGCACAGGGAGTAGGGTTGTGAGCAAGTATCGAAGCTCACTTTCACCAAATATAGTTAAAGCGTTGATTTGTACGGAAGATTGGGTGCACCCGATATGGGGAGGAGATATGAATGATGATGATGATGAAGAGGAGATTAAGATTCGTGACGAGTCTCTACCTACAGATCAGTAATTATTTTCAATTTTTCAATTCTTTTTGGTTGGAAGTTGAATGATCTATACTATTATTTTACAAACATGAAAGTGTTGGAATGTAGTTTGGAAGACTTTGAATATTTGATATTTATTTACATATGCATGTTCATTTGCTTTTATTTTTGATACATTTATATTGCTTTATTTTGTTCCTATATCAAATTCAAATTATTTATCAATATTCTGATTTTTTTATTAAAAATTGAGTGTAGATATGTCGTCATCTGACCCATCGACAAACATTTGGGACTACGCTTCCCTAGTTGAATCACCACCAAGGTCTGGAAAAATAAAGATTAAGTGTGGTTTATGTGGTGCAAAGTTTGTGAACAAGACTAATTGCTTTCGCTTACACTTGTCATGTCGAGGTGGTGATGCAAAACCATGCCCCAATGCCCCTAAGGATGCCCAAATTCTTTTTCAAGCCCTGTTAGATTCGAATAGAAAACCTTCCACTTCATCCAAATCTTCTGCTTCTGGATCTAGTACACGAATGACATCCATAAAAGATATAGAGGAGGAAGCCAGATTAAAAGCTTTGGAAGAAGAACAATTCCAACTCGCCTTAAAACGCAGTATGAAAGAAGTTTCTAGACTTCAGCGATATTCGAGTTAAAAGACAACACGGTGTTGAAGCAGGATCGAGTACGACAAACAAGAAGAGGAAAAAGAGTAACAAATTCAAATTCCTGACCCGTCTCAGTGAATTTTATAAGGCATTGGGTATTACATACAATTCTTCACATAAAGAAAGTTTGAAAAATCTAGTTCAAAGTGTAAAAGAGCACGAAGGAAATATCTCTTCGCCTTCTGACTTTGAGGAAGTGAACCAATATATATATGAAAAAATAGATAGTAGTTCCGATGGATCGGATGACAATACAGGAAGGCACTCCTCTTATAGAGGTTATTAGTTATAAATTATCATTTTGAACAGTGTAATGTAAATATGTAATTATTGAAGTTTTTTAATCATAAATTATGTGCATTTTATATATTATATTACTTTGTTCAACTTCGAATTCCATTTGACAATTGAATTAAAATTCAAATGAATCTCAATTTATAACTCGAACTCGGCTCAAAGCTCAAACTTGTTGCTTGAAAACCCTGATCGAAATGGGCTCAAATTTGGACTCGGACTCGAACTCTACTCGAAAAATCAGACTCGACTCAACTCAATTTCTACTCGTACTCAGACGAGTAGAGCACGAGCAGGGAATCCATGCTCGACGCCCAAGTAGAGCCGAGTACGAGCAGGACTCGGCCAGGGTGAGCCGAGCATGAGCAGGGCAATACTCGGCTCGGCTCGACTCGTGTACAGCTCTAGGCATCATATTTCGACGGGACAATGCTCCCAACTTTTGACAATGCTCACAAGCTTTGCAAAACTCATGCGTATCCCTGAACATAGTGGGCTAGTAAAAGCCACACTGTAGAATTTTGGTCGTGGTCTTTTTAGCATAAAAGTGACCACCACATGCCTGAGAGTGACAGAAGGAGATGACACTTTGGTGTTCATTGTCTGGCACACATCTCCTTAAAATCTACGGATCATCCCATAAGAATTTGAGTACCTCGACGAAGAATTTCTTCTTATCTTACGCAATCCAATGTGTTGGCATGAAACCTGTGTAAGATAATTAGCAATATCGACAAACCAAGGTGAGTGGGAGACTTTAAAGAATTGTTCGTCAGGGAACATGTCATTTATAGGTGTCGTCTCACGGGAATCAGGGAGGTCAAGTCTCGAAAGATAGTCAGCCACTACGTTTTCTACTCCCTTTTATCTTTTATTTCCAAATCAAATTCCTGAAGTATGAGGATCCATCTTATCAAGCGAGGCTTAGCATCATTCTTATAAAGAAGGTACTTGAGCGTCGCATGATCGGTGTACATGATGATCTTAGATTCAATCAAGTACGACCTAAATTTGTCCAAGGCAAATACCACGGCTATGAGTTCCTTTTTCGTAGTGGAGTAATTCACTTGGGAAAGATTTAGAGTTCTACTTGTGTAATGAATAACGTAGGGCTTCTTTTCTTTTCTCTAGCCTAACACTGCCCCAATAGCATAGTCGAACGCATCACACATAATTTCAAAAGGAATGCTCCAGTCGGGTGGCTGCATGATAGGTATGGTAGTCAACATGCCCTTGAGCTTAGAGAAAGCTTCTTACCATTACTCTGTCCACTCGTATGGTACATCCTTTTAAAGTAGATTGCATAAAGGATGAGAGAGGTGACTAAAGTCCTTCATGAATCTTCTGTAAAATCCAACATGTCCTAAGAAGGATCGCACGTCTCGTATGCTCTTGGGTGATGGTAGGTTGGAGATAAGATCAATTTTAGCTTTGTCTACCTCAATTCCCTTGGACGAAATGATATGTCCGAGAACAATTCCCTTGCGAGCCATGAAATGGCACTTCTCCCAATTTAGTACCAAATTCTTTTCCTCACATCTCTTCAGCACACATTTAAGATTCTCCAAACAATCGCTAAAGGATGGACCAAAGACAGCGAAGTTGTCCGTGAAGACCTCTAGATATTGCCCCACCATGTCAGAAAAAATACTCATCATGCATCACTGAAAAGTGACGAGGGCATTACATAGTCCGAATGGCATCCTTCGGTAAGCAAAGGTGTCAAAGGGACATGTGAATGTGGTCTTTTCCTATTCTTCAAGGGCTATCTCTATCTGGTTGTAACCCGAATACCCGTTAAGGAAGCAATAATATGAATGACCAGCTAACCATTTCAAGATTTGATCAATGAAGGGTAAAGGAAAGTGGTCCTTCCTCGTGACGGTATTCAATTTCCTATAGTCAATGCACATTCTCCAACCAGTAGTGACTCTAGTTGGCACGAGTTCATTGTTGGCATTAGCTACAATGGTGATTTCGGACTTCTTAGGAACCACTTGAGTTGGACTCACCCATTGACTATCGGATGTAGGGTATATAATACCCACATCCAATAGTTTAAGTATCTCGGCCTTAACCA
Organism: Magnolia officinalis; assembly: GCA_021015155.1. Taxonomy (NCBI): domain Eukaryota; kingdom Viridiplantae; phylum Streptophyta; class Magnoliopsida; order Magnoliales; family Magnoliaceae; genus Magnolia; species Magnolia officinalis. The sequence continues at coordinate 26,089 of JAJHSJ010001995.1, read as the reverse complement.
CTTCCTTCATGTTTGGATTTAATCCATGTGGTTGTTGGGAGGTTTTTGTATTATCCTCTAGATAAATGCAGTGAGTACAAATCAAAGGGTTAATTCCTTTGAGGTCTACAATCGACCATCCAAGGGATCCTTTATGTTAAATGAGAGTATAGATGAGCATGCTCTCCTGTTCTTGCTCAAGGTGGGAAGAAATCACCACCGGGTATGTCTCATCTTGACCTAAATAGTCATATTTCAAACCAGAGGGCAAAGGTTTTAGGTTAAGCTTCGGCGCTTTAAAGCTAGAAGGTAGAGGCACTACATTAGTTTGGAGCAATTCTTCAAATTGTGGCCTGCACCGGTTAACTTCAAGTACCGACATGGTATCTAGCAAGGTTCTCATCTCCCTAATCGTATCATCAACTAAATCATGGGAGTGGGTCAGGCACTTCTCTAGAGGGTCAAAGGATAAGGTCAGAAGAGTTCTATCCTCCACGAAAGAGTCAATCATGTTAATGTCGTGGGAATCATCATCATCCTTTGACTGTTTGCTCATATTGAAAAAGATATGGAGCTCCAATGTCATATTCCTAAAAGATAAATTTATTACTCCATTCCTACAATTAATGATTGCATTTGATGTGGCAAGGAATGGACGACCAAGAATGACAGGAATTCGAGTGCTCATATCCACAATGGGTTGGGTATCCAGGACGATAAAATCTACTAGGTAGTAGAATTTGTCAACCTGGACCAACACATCCTCAATTATCCCTCTCGGTACACAAACTGAATGATCAGCAAGTTGTAATGTGGTCCGGTTCGATTTTAATTCACCTAGACCCAGTTGTTCGTAAATCGAGTAAGGGATTAAATTAACGCTTGCTCCTAAGTCAAGAAGTACGTGCTCAATCCGGTAGTTCCCAATTACATAAGTGATGGTTGGGCTACCAGGATCTTTGTACTTTTGTGGCACATCTTGCTTTAGGATGCAATCACTTCTTCTGTCAGAAAAAACTTCTTTTGTATGTTTTGTCGTCTTTTAGTAGTGCATAGATCTTTCAAAAATTTGGCATATGAAGGTATTTGTTTAACGGCATCCAGTAGAGGGATGTTAACCTTCACTTGTTTCAGCACCTCTAGAATGTCCTGAGAGTTAGGGAGAGGTTTTAGTGCAATCAACCATTGGGGAAATGGAGCAATCGGCTTGCCTTGAATTTCTGGTTCTAACTCATGTGGAGTGTTACTAGGTCTATCAGTTTCATCTAATTTCGGGTCCTTAGACTTTTCAGCCCTTACAGGAATAGATTTGTCAATTGTTTTTCCACTCCTAAGAGTAGTGATAGACTTAGCGTACTCCATTTGATTTGAAGAGCTCAGGTCGCTAACTTCATATTGTTGTTTCGGATTGGGAAGAGGTTGAGCTGGAAGGCTTCCATTTTCCCCAATCGCACTTTTTATCTCAAGCTCTTGTATCCTTTGTAAGGTCTTAAAAGGCTTGTAGCATACCCTGATTGAAACGCTCTTGATTCCGAAGATGCTTTAGAACCGGATCCTCTTGAGGTTTCCCTTGATTTAGAATTTGATTAGGGAATCCATGAGGAGTAGCAATTTGTCCATTCCTCCAACTGAAGTTTAGATGATTTCTCCAACTAGGACTGTATGTATTAGAAGTGGATCCACAAAAAGGTCTTTGGTAATTATTCACGGCATTATATTGCTCATTCAGTACCTCTTGAAAAGTAGGTATTGTTGGACAATTTTCAGTTGTGTGAATGTTGCAAGCACAAATACCGCAAACAGTTTCCTTAGCCTTATCCTTCTTTAGTTCCATGACCTCGAGTTTTCTTGTGAGATTAGCTACTTTAGCATTTATTTCATCATCTTCTTTCAAAAGATATATTCCGCCCCTCTCGTTTGATTGAGTAGGCTTAGAAGTGAAGCTAGGTTTTGGGGAGATGTCCCATGATTGTGTGTTTCTAGCAAGCTTGTCAAAATAATCCTACATATCATCGACCTCTTTGTTCATGAATTCCCCATTGCACATTGTCTTGACCATTTGGCGCATGGAAGAAGTCAGCCCATCATAATAAATAAATAAACTTGTTATTCGTCAAGTTTTAAAACGTGTTGTGGGCATGAATTGACAAGATCCTTGAACTGCTCCCAACATTAGAAGAATGTTTCATCTTCCCTTTGGGCGAAGTTCATGATCAATTTTCTAAGGGTGTTCATTTTATGATATGGGAAGAATTTCTTTATGAACTCCCTTGTCATGTCGTTCCATCTGCCAATAGATCGTGGACATAGTGAATGCAACCACGTCTTAGCTTTCTCTTTCAAGGAGAAGGGAAAGAGTTTCAGCCTAACCGTGTCCTCAGACACATTCGAAAAATATAAAGTGGCTAATAATCTCATCAAACTCTTTCATGTGTAAATATGGATTTTCATATTCAAGTCCACGGAACTTTGAAAGGAGTTGGATCACCCCCGGCTAGATATCCATATGTCCTGTATTTTCTGAAAAAAACATGCATGAAGGTGTGCTCACCCTCGTTGGTTGTAAATAATCTCATAAAGTACGAGGAGAGGGTGCTTGGTGCACCTCATTCTCATCCTGAATTTCCTCAACCAGAGGTTGAGGTTGAACCACGGGTTGATTGGCCAGTTAATTGGTAGCCATCACTTCAATTGACTCTGAGGATCTCAAGTGGTGTCTAATCCTGTGATGGATAGATAACCCCTTGACTAATCCTCCCTCACTCAAGAGACGTAGAGTGTTATCACGTACCCACTTGGGCATGAAACACTCTTAGCCCTTAATTTCATAATCTAATCTAACCCTAAAACAGAAGGAAACCTAAAGCAATAAGAGATCTAGAAAAAGAAAGAGAGAGGATTAGAAAGAGGTTACCAAATTATAAGTTTCTACCAAGGCTATGGTATACATAGGTTACAGTCAAATGGGGGTTGTTTCGATCCAACGGAGCACTTCTGGAGGCCCCTTTTCTGCGTGCGGTTGGACTTAAGCTCCCTGGCATTGAATCTAGGTCGAGTTAAGTTTTCGGTCCGATCGGATTTACAGATCAACCATGGCGGACCAGTTTCAGTTCAACGGTCACCAGTACTCGATCAGGGCCACAAGTGCACTGACATGTGTGGGAAACTTCTCCTGATTGGAGGGTGTATTTGGGTCAGATTCTGACAGTCTGAATCCTTATATTTAGCCCGCAAGAGACACATCTCAGTTTACTTAAGTTTGGAATTTTTTTTTGAAAGATATTCACGTTCCTCACACACTATATTCTGGGCTCGAGTTGTGCATTTCTGAACACAGTCAGGATTTGATTTTCGAGATGGTTGTCAATCCCAGTAAGACGGTCATAATCATTTAGTTTCGCAGTAATCGAACTTTCGACGTGCGGTCTAGGTCCGATACGGAGTTTCATGATGCTCTCGAGAGCAATTGGGTAATGAGATTGATCCTAGATTATAGGGTAATGTAGCGTCGATAATTCTGTAAGTTTTGGGTCATGCAGTTCATATTTAAAGTGGTTCAAGCAAATTTTACAGCTAATCTAGTTTAACACTTAGTTAGTTTCGTCTAATTTCTAAAGGATTTGGTCCTGAGTGATTTCTGCCTGAGGTGGTACTCGGGTCTTTGTACGAATTTTTTCGAGACGTTACACAAAGGATATCTTTTGGTACAGCCTTAGGTAGAATCAATGGGGAAACAACACGTGGAACAATGGCCAATTGTATTAATTGCATTAGGTAACGAAATAACGTTGTTTTCACACCTTTTTCCTTAAAGTGAAGCGATGTGAGGGGAAATGTTGTACCCTATTTATGGCCATTCTGGAAATAGCTAATAGGAGTGCGACATGTGGCATTGCATGAGAAATAGGAGGTGGACGAAAGTATCTTTAAAATACTTAGAGCACTTTTTACAGAATCATAACTGGCGTAAGTCCAATTTTATATGCCATTGGATAGCCGATGAAGTAATGTGGCCAAATTATTCAAAATTTAATGAGCTAAGAGAGAAACGCGGTCGAGCAGTTCAAGATACAGAAGATGACCGAGAAACGGAACATAACTTGACTAACATAATAAGAGGAACAATCACAAAAGAAAAGCATAACAAAAAAAGGATCTAGAGAAAGGCTTCTCGACTATTGTAACTATTGCAGTAATGGAAGAAGCATCTAGAAGAACAAGCTGCAGGAGAAATCTATAAATAGTGGTGGAAATCCACAGGAAAAAAATACAACAACAAATTATCTACAAATCCAATATCAAATGAATCTATCTTTTATCTCAGGTTATCTTAGGAGTAGCGATAATCCAGTAGCGACATTTCTTAGCTCTAATCTTTTAGTTGTAATCTAAATTATCTACTCTCATACACTGTATTTGTCATTTATCCAATATCACACAATACTTTTAAGAGCCACATTCTTGCAGTCACTCTAGTGACCGATTGTAAGTTTTTCCTTTTGTTTAATTACACTAGTATTTTAAAAAGTCCTTTCTTGTAGAAGGCACAAAGCAATCCATCATAGGAGGAAGAATCCCACCCTTTAATTATAGCATGATTATTATAAAATTCTACAAGTGACTAAGTAATCAATAATCTTCTCAGAATCTTATCATATAAATTTATATTGAATCGTATCTGTTTATTTTGGTGCTTCGGGTCAAAGTTGATCGGTTTGGATCATACCGCTATATTGATTCTAGCATGCCCGTGCACATTACATGGTATAGGAAACAAACCGAGCGCCAACACCTAGAGCCCTCATGATGTATGGGGTTCATCCCACCATCCATCCAGTGACCTCACTTTAGAGACTGTGAGATTAAATGCCCAACGTTGAAAATTTCAAAGGGGCCAATGTTGCAATAGATCCAAATTCCAGCGGGGCCCATCATAATAAATAGCCATTGAAAATTACAAGGGCCCACCTTGCTATATAACTACACTGTCCTTCCATTTTTCCAGCCCATTTCTGGGTCGTGCCTAGAAATGAGGCAGATTGACGCAGGGAAGGATGTTAAGTCGAGCACCATCTTCCTCGGGGGGAATAACTGTTCCAAATCCATAGAACTTCTCTAGACTCCTCACAGAGACTTCTCGAATCCACGAGAAAGAAAGCAAGCAAAGTAGAAAATAAATTCTATAAAATTTGAAATTAATTGATGAATGAAATAAACGAGTTCACAACCCTTTAAATTGGGGTACTAAATAATGGGAGAGAAATCTGAAGCAAACTACAACTAAAACTCCTAGAAATCGCAACTTACTATAAATAGTAAACTTACTATTTATAGATGGTCATGATGTCTACTAGTGTGCAAGGTTTTCGGCCAAAAATACTAAGTGTCCTATTTGGCTTCACCAAGCTGTTCTCCTAATTATTCTAAGATCTTTTCACGTTGGGCGCAACTCCTAAAGCCCAACGGATGAAGAGTTATAATCAAACTAAAACTTACTATTTATAGTAAAAACGGAATTAAAATAGGGAAACGACCATTGATCCAAGGAGTATTTCATAAATTCGGCTTGTGTAACCTGGTGTAGTAGGGTTGGGTGGCTAAAGTAGCTTGTTCTACCCCCAAAATCATATATTTTACGCCTGATGACTCATTCTGGATTGCAAGATATGCCCGATCTAAGGTCTGACGATCTGGATCACTTCTGTCGTCAACCGAGCCTTTTCTGATCCATCTTGGCCATGAAACTGTCCGCAATCTGCTCTACATCACAGATGCAAATCTCATTGGGCCCACCATAGGGAATTGTGGTGATTGAACATCTACGGTTGAAACTATCCAAGGCCGACCGTGATATTTGTGAGAAATTCATATAGTCCATCCATTCGCCATATCATGTTAGGACACGATCCCAAAAATGTAGCAGATTCAAATCCTAAGCGGACCCCCAGAGACAGTGTTGCACCAAAATGTGATGCGGGAATTCTCGTCCATGAACTTACCGCCGAGTCCTCCTTCAAATGGGTTTCCGGAACCCTCTATAGAGATGAGAATTTATGAAAACCTTCTCTCAATAGAGAAAGATCACAACAATTCAAACAGAGAGAGAACGAGTCGCTGACTCACTAAGTTGCCTGAGTCCAACATTCAACCGAGTCTAGCATCCCTTGCCTTGATGTGACTAGAAAGAAGAAGAGAGAAAGAAACTGAGAGAGAGAGAGAGCTCGAGTCGACCCACTGAGTTGACAAGTTGAATCGACTCACTAAGTCTATCCAGTTCGAGCCAATCTGAGTCAGATTCGAGTCGATAATAGTGGAATGTGAATGATTTGCCACTTCAGTTTGAATTATTCCCTTTCGAAACCATCTTATGTTTTTCTTGCAATTCAAGTTACGTAGTTCTTCCTTCTATACTATGCATTTCACAATCCCTGATAAGGGATCTTCTCCACTTTCAAATCACGTTGTCACGAGTTCTTAAATAATTTCTTATTGTTTGGGGCTTAACCTTTTGGGCTTGGGTCTCACTTTTTCACTTTGGTTCCAGTCCTTTTTGCTTTGTAATAGCCCATTTTCTTTCATTTTAACCCAGGGGCGTTTCCCTCTATTATGTTTACTGAATTGTGTTCTTACGTTGTGTTCCATTTATGATAGCCCTTACTTTATCTCTTTTAATTCCTGATTTGTTCGGTGGTATTTTCTTAAAATTATCCTGTGCACCCGCATCTTATGTAATTTTTTGAATTACAAATGCTTTTTAACAAGTGTACTCTTCATTGAATTATTGATTCCAATTGAAAATTATATTTGAGTCGACCTGCATCATGATTGCGAGTGCTTAAAACCTAATTTCTTGCAGTACTTGCATTGCTTAAATTATATTGAAATCATGGAATACTTAAAAATTGAATTGCTTATCTCATCACATAATAAATTAAATTTTATTTATTTGCATCCGTGGGAATATCGAGCAAGGTTCCCCGATCTACATGGCAAGGATAATTTATTTTGATGGGATTATCTAGAAAGGGTTCTCTTATCTACATAGCAAGGTTGATTTGTTTCATTGAGATTATCGAGTTTTCTTGTCTACATGTAAGGATTTGCGATGAGATTATCAAGCAAGGTTTTCCTTCTCTATATAGCAAAGATGATTTATGGTGGGATTATCGAGCAATGATTCCCTTAAGAGCACATCAAGGATGATTTGCGGTGGGATTATCGAGCAACGGTTCTCTTAACCTAAATGGCAATGATAATTTTCAATGAGATTATCGAACAAGGTTCCCTAGGTATATCTCGATGATGAATTTTGCATATTTCGATGAGATTATCAAGCGGGGATTTCCTTAAATATATATCTTGCACGATTCATGCGTCATAGCATTATACTTATTACATTATAATTAATTTATGAATCCTGCCATTATATCTCGTTATGTGTTGAATCATGTTTTCCTTATTATCATTGAGTCTATTTCAAACTTGTGGTGGATATGATCTCACTAGCATTTTAGGTCACCCAATTTGATAACTCATACAAGTTTTCAAGATGAGCGAGGAGCAATGGATAATAAATACTTGAATGCCTACTTTCATTATATTATAAAGTTTAGTTTATTTTATTTTTATTTGAGAACTTTAACAATCTTAAAGTAGAGAGTTATGTGAGTGATTAGTAGTGGTAGAGGTAATGGAATTTGGATTTATAAAGTTTATTTTAAAATTTAAGGTTAATTATTATGATTTGGATGATTTAATTATTGTTTGATTTGGATGTACGATAAATTAAGTATGAATGTGATGAATTAATGTATGAAATATTAGTTCACACTGTGTAACTCAGAATCAAGGTCACCGTACTCAGGTTCCGAATTTCATATATATGTTTTATAGCATGATAAAAATAATAGATGAAACATATCTTATGGTTGATGGTCATATCTGGACTGGTCCAATCTATTAATCAAGATCAAACTGGATATCAATTGCTTTTTAGGTCGTTTAAGCTGAAACTTTAAATGTAGCATAATATTGACATTTTGGAGACATCTAATGGATTAGATGCATCAAAAATCACTTAATCTAGGAGATCATCTTTTAAGATTTACACCATACAACTCTAACATTTGGTTTAGTTTTGATTATTGCATTATTTGTTTACCACATATAACAATTTAGATGCATTTAATAGTTAATAGGTTCGGGGCGATATCCTGAACTATTTATATACAATTTCACAATTTATGTATGGGACGGGGACAGAAACCATTGCATGGATTCTATTGTGTAATAGAATATATGATGCATGTGTGGTTATGTGAAATTATTATTAGTTTGTATACGATGGGGAATAGAAACCAGAGCACAAATATCTTTTGATGGATCGGTGGCATAAAGATTTTAGATAATGATAAGTGGCATAAATATTTAGATCAGGGTGAAAATTTGTCCCTTGGAGTTTCATGGGATTCCGCATCACATGGACATTCAGATTAGACGCCCATGACAAGTGTGAAAAGGTACGAACGTGCATAGGTGCACAGGTGAGCATGACTCATATAGCTGAATGCTCAGTTGCGCACCAGTTCGCACGTCCGAACTTTTTTGAGAACTCATCATACGTGATTTGAATCCAAAATCTGAACAGTCCACGTGAAGCAGCTCCTCATGAAACACCCCGGGCCCAATTTTTACTTTGATCCAAAACTTTGGTGGACCATGAAAAATGAAAACATTTTCCTCCTTGATTTGCATTTCTCTTTGCTATGGCCCACCAGAATTTTAGATCTGGGTGAAAATTTGTCCCTTAGAGTTTCATGGGATTCCGCATCACATGGATGATTCAGATTAGATGCCCATGACACGTGTGCAAAGGTGCGCACATGCGTAGGTGCACAAGTGAGCATGACTCGTATAACTGAATGCTTAGGGGTTTTTTCCAACTGTGAATCCCACCTTTTACCCACCGTCTTTTCTAAACACTCCCAAACTTTACTTTCCAAAGCTAAACCATTCTGTACGGACGCACTATTTGTGGACGAAAATACCCTTGCATCCACGGTGCCACCATGGAACTCTGTCTTGTCCACGGTGGCACCGTCCAATACCAGATAAAGGGCCAAAGGCCGTAGCTAAACACCTATTGCTACGAATTATAACAATAGCCATTGGTAGCGTAGCCATTGCTTCATTAGATTCGTAGCCATTAGTTCTATGAATACAGATCTAATCAGTAGCCATTGCTTTGTAGCGAAAAGTGCATATAACTGCGAATAATTGAGCGAGCCTAACGTGAAATTAAACAAGCCTAACATGAAATTGAGTGAGCTTCAAATGAAATCGAACGAGCCTAACATGAAATTCAATGAGCCTAACATGAAATCGAGCGAGCCTAACATGAATTCAACAAGCCTCAAAGGAAATTAAGTGAGGCAAACATGAAATTCAACGAGCCTTAAAGGAAATTGAATGAGGCTAACATGAAATTCAATGAACCTCAAGGGAAGTTGAGCGCGGGTAACATGAAATTGAGTGAGGCAAACATGAAATTCAATGAGCCTCAAGGGAAATTGAGTGAGGAAAACATGAAATTCAGCGAGGCTAACATGAAATTGAGCGGGGCAAAAATGAAATTTAACGAGCCTCAAAGGAAATTGAGCGAGGCTAACATGAAATTCAACGAGCCTCAAGGGAAATTGAGCAAGGCAAACATGAAAATCAGTGAGGTTAACATGAATTGAGTGAGGCAAACATGAAATTCAACGAGCCTCAAAGGAACTTGAGCGAGGCAAACATGAAATTCAAAGAGCCTCGAGGGAAATTGAGCGAGGCAAACATGAAATTCAACGAGGCTAACATGAAATTCAACGAGGCTAACATGAAATTGAGCGAGGCTAACATGAAATTCAACAAGCCTCAAAGAAATTGAGCGAGGCAAACATGAAATTCAACGAGCCTCAAGGGAAATTGAGCAAAGCAAACATGAAATTTAGCAAGACCAACAAGAAATTGATCGAGGCAAACATGAAATTGAACGAGGCTAACATGAAATTGAGCGAGCTTCAAAGGAAATTGAACGAGCCTAACATGAAATTGAACGAGCCTAACTTGAAATTGAGCCAGGCCAACATGAAACTGAACGTGCCTAACATGAAATTCAACGAGCCTAACATGAAATTCAACGAGCTCCTCAGTATCATGTTAGGCTCGTTCAATTTCATTCAAAGCTCGCTCAATTTCATGTTTGCCTCACTCAATTTCATGTTAGGCTCGTTCAATTTCATTTGAAGCTCACTCAATTTCATGTTTGCCTCGCTCAATTTCATGTTAGGATCGTTTAATGTCATTTGAAACTCACTCAATTTCATGTTTGCCTCACTCAATTTCAAGTTAGCATCGCTCATTTCATTCTAAGCTCGTTCAATGTTATTTGAAGCTCGCTCAATTTCAAGTTAGGCTCGTTCTATTTCAAGTTAGCGCTGCTCAATTTCATGTTAGGCTCATTCGATTTCATTTGAAGCTCGCTCAATTTCATATTTGCGCTCAATTTCAAGGTAGCTTTGCTCAATTTTATGTTAGCCTCGTTCAATTTCATTTAAAGCTCACTCAATTTCATTTGAAGCTCGCTTAATTTCATGTTTGCCTCGCTCAATTTCAAGTTAGCCTCGCTCAATTTCATTTTAGGCTCGTTCAATGTCATTTGAAGCTCACTCAATTTCAAGTTAGGCTCGTTTAATTTCAAGTTAGCGTCGCTCAATTTCATGTTTGCCTCGCTCAATTTCATCTTAGTCTCACTAAATTTTATGTTTGCCTCGCTCAATTTCCTTTAAGGCTCGTTGAATTTCATGTTTGCCTCGTTCAATTTCATGATTGCCTCACTCAATTTCCCTTGAGGATCATTGAATTTCATGTTAGCCTCACTCAATTTCCTTTGAGGCTCATTGAATTTCATGTTTGCCTCGCTCAATTTCATGTTAGTCTCGCTAATTTCATGTTTGCCTCGCTCAATTTTCCTTGAGGCTCGTTGAATTTTATGTTTGCCTGCTCAATTTCCTTTGAGTCTCGTTGAATTTCATGTTTGCCACGCTCAATTTCCCTTGAGGCCCGTTGAATTTTATGTTAGCCTCACTCAATTTCCTTTTAGGCTCGTTGAATTTCATGTTTGCCTCGCTTAATTTCCTTTGTGGCTCGTTGAATTTCATGTTTGCCTTGCTCAATTTCAAGTTAGCCTTACTCAATTTCATGTTTACCTCGCTCGATTTCATGTTTGCCTCGCTCAATTTCCCTTGAGGCTCGTTGAATTTCATGTTTGCCTCGCTCAATTTCCTTTGAGGCTTGTTGAATTTCATGTTAGCCTTGGTGAATTTCATGTTTGTCTCGCTTAATTTCCCTTGAGGCTCATTGAATTTCATATTAGCCACGCTCAATATCCTTTGAGGCTCGTTGAATTTCATGTTTACCTCACTTAATTTCCTTTGAGGCTTGTTGAATTTCATGTTACACTCGCTCGATTTCATGTTAGGCTCGTTCGATTTCATGTTAGCCTTCAATTTCATTTGAATCTCACTCAATTTCATGTTAGGCTCGTTCAATTTCATTTGAATCTCACTCAATTTCATGTTAGGCTCGTTCAATTTCACGTTAGGCTCGCTCAATTATCCGTAGTTGTATGCAATTTTCGCTACAGAAGAAATTGCTACGGATTATATCTGTAGCCATAGAGCTAATGGCTACAAATCTAATGTAATGGCTACGCTACTAATGGCTATGGTTATAATCCGTAGTTGTAGATCTTTAGCTACAGCCTTTAACCCTTTTTCTGCTACTGGACGGTGCCGCCGTGGACAAGATAGAGTTCCATGGTAGCACCGTGGATATCACGTTGCCACCGTGAATGCAAGGCTATTTTCGTCGCAAATAGTACGTCCTTACAAAATGGTTTAGTTTTGGAAAGTAATGTTTGGGAGCGTGAAGAGAAGACGGTAGAACTCATCATTCATTGTTTGACTCCAAAATCTGACAGTCCACATGAAGCAGCACCTAATGAAATGCCTCGGGCCCAATTTTTACTTTGATCCAAAACTCTGGTGGGCCATGAAAAATGAAAACATTTTCCTCCCTTGATTTGCATTTCTCCTTTCTATGGCCCACCAGAATTTTAGATCATGGACCATTCGAGCAGATCTCTCTATGGCCGGTATAATCATTTCTAACAGTATAATCATTTCTATGGCCGGTACCCCATATCTCTCCTTTCTATGGCCGGTACCCCCCATTTTCATAACAGTATAATCATTTCTAACACGAGCATACCCAAGATCACTGCAAGTATATCTGAGAATAACAAGGCACACATCACAAAATCCACTAAGAATTTAAACTTTTACAATCATCCATAAGGTCCAAAAGGACATACATGAGACAAAAAGGAAAGGAAAAAAAGGTCGGCAACACTGGAGTCCTCAAATGCTCAGCTCTACTCCACGCTCTGCTGCTACGACGCCTGCCTAGAGTCTCCTGCACGCATCAATCGTGCATAAGCTTATAGAAGCTTAGAGGGTAGTGTAAGTGTGTGACAATGGTGCACAGAACAATAGTAGGAGATGCATGAAGGGAAACATGCTCAATGAGAATATCACTAGCCTTACCAAGGCTTATCATGAATACGATGCGATGAGTACTGGATGCCATACCAAGGCAATGCATGAAGGGGCTTACACAGCCAATGCTAATGTGATGCAAGTAATGCCAGTGCTCATATCCAAACCATATGTCAAGTACATTTTCAATCATAAGGAAATCACCGGGGTCCATTACACTGCTGAATGATTGCCGCTCTACAGACCCCGCACAGTCAAACGAGGGTAAGAGACCTCACTACCCGCCTGTGGACAACCAATCACCAACAAGGCCTGACGGTAGCGGACCCATTTACGAGCTGATCAGACTCAGCCTAGCAATGCCTCCTCACATCAGGCAGGTAAGGCCACACCCCTATCCAACCGACTACACGACAGTGGGAGACGCGGCCTAATGGTATAAGGCCCTCGTGCGCTCATATATTCCACCCGGTCACGGCGTTGGAGCAGATCCTTGGTACCATGGAAGTTTTGGGAATTTCACCCATGGGCATCCTATGCACCCGGTATGCTCAACTAATATTTCCGGTGTCCACACATACAGCCATCCATGAATACCCCTGTGGAGGCAAGGCCCTGATGAAGTAAGGGCGGATATCCATAAGTTATGCAATATCAGATGCATGAATCACACAATCACTCATGCATCAATCCCAAGCATCCATCTCTCGGGGAGATACCAACATGTCCTACACAATGACACAACCATGGCCAATAATACCTCAACCAAGCATGCATATGATGCGTATGGGAGTGGGCCATGAAGATGAATAGGGGTGTCAATGAGGTGAAGATGAACTCTCTACCTAACCATGAAGGGTCTAAGTACTTAACCAATTTCTCATAAGGAATACAACCTCTAGTGGGGGCCCATATACCTGGGGTAGCCCATGAGACTAAGGAGAACAATGATATGGGCCTAAATAGATGAAACAAGCCTAGCAAGGGTCTATGGTGGGCCTTTAACCACCCATAGAAGCCCATGAGCCTACCTTAGGGCCACCAATGTGGACATCCAACCACAATTGGTCCCCAAGAGGTAGCCCATCTCTAATTGATTACGGATCAAGGCCCAAGGCCCACATAACATTAGAAAAAAGAAATTGGCAGCCATTACATACCACATACATTCATGTTGGGCTTCAGAAAGGCGGCCCAAGGCCCAACCAAAACATGGGTCCAAGGGGAACACACATAGCCCAACCCATATATCCCACTATGGGCCCATAGGGGAAAGGTTAGGGCCCAACATAAAGGCTACTAATCCCATATATTGTGGTGGCCTAGTGGGCAGCCCATTGCTCAAATCACATGGGCAAATGTCATGTTCTTAGTCAAGTAAGTTGGGCCTACAACTCGGCCCAAGTATAAAGTTGATTTAGTGGGCAATCAAGGGCCCATATACTTGTGTAATCTGGCCCACTAATTCAATACAATAGTATAGTAAAAATGGCCCAAGAATTCAATAGGCCTATCTAGAAAGTTCTAGCCCAATTGGGCTCAAAGAGTTCAACAACTAACCACATTCATGGACCCAATTAAATTCAACTGTGGTGGGCCTCAAAAGTGCATTTATTAAGCCCAACATTTAAGGAACTAAATGTATAAATTATTACCTCTAAGATTCTTCACAATGTGTTGGGCCCCACTCCTCAAAATTTCAGCCCAAAGGCCAAACATAATTATAACATGTTACTGTCCTAAATTTGGGCACTCCATTGGAGTGGGCCCAGGACCTCTAAAACTCTGGAAATTGAGGGCCAAGGTCCCTCATCATGCATACAATGAGAGAAAATCCAAAAAGGTGGCCCACCATCAGAGGAAACATTTTTGAATTATAATTTTTATCAAGGCATATTGCTGGACTGCACAGCAGAAAATTCTGGCAAGCCAACCATCTTGGCCCATTCTTTTGGATGCCCAAATGGGATCAGTTAGGGTTGAAATTTCTCAGAGTGATACTTCAATAGGTGCGACACACTCCCAAAAAATTTCAGAATTTTTAGATATTCCTAAGTATTTTAATTAATTTGAACAAAACAGTCTGTCCAGAAAATCGGACAGACCTGAACGTCCCAATGTGGTGGGCCAGTTCGGCCCTCGCCACGGTGTGCACAGGGGTCCATTGGCTCTGAAACTTAGTAGGTAGGTCCCACCATAGGTGAAAAACAACTTCACAAATTTTCAGAATTTTGGAGATTTAAAAATATTTTAATTTATTTAAAGAAATCATTCTATCCTAAAAATCGGACTGATCTGGACACCATATTGTAATGGGCCGGTCCAGCCACCACCATGGTGTGTACAGGTGTCCATTAGCCCCAAAATTTTGTAGGTTGGTCCTAACATGAGTGGACCACCTCCCTGTAAATTTTATAATTTTTAGACACCCAAAAGTATTTTAATAAATTTTGGAATTCCAACCTGTCCAGGGTAGAATGTTGCTGGAACAGTGCAGAAAAATCCAGACTGTCCACCTCATTTGGACCACACCTTTGGGACCCCAATGAAGGTCAGATGGGGCTGAAATTTGGTATGGTTGTAGGTGGGTCATAAGGCTACAAGAATCACATATTATTTTGTTTCATTATTCCCACCAAAGACCCATAAATCAGGCCCCAAAGTAGCCCAAAAATCTGTCCAGGCAGATTTGGACAACAACATGTTGCTGTCCAAACCACCCCAAAAGATAATTAAAAGGGAAATAAATCAGCATTTTCTCAGGGTGGGGTCCACCTAGATGGGTCACACAACTCTCAGACCCAAGCCCCTTCCAAGATCATCCATAAAATCAAGCCCAAAGGCTGTCCAAAACATGCCAACAATATGGGGCAACAAGGTGGGCCTGGATGTCTAACCACTTGGGCCTAGTTGCATGGCACATCAAGTGGGCCCCACATACATCAGATTTACTATAAAGATAGGAAAGAAAATATGGAGAAGAAACATAATCCGGCCATAGGGTAGGGCCCCGCCACTAATGGGCCCTCCCAAGAATGAATCATACCCATATAACTACATTGATTGTACATGCAACATGAAATCACTACATGCATGATCTATAATTGCTATGGATGGTTGAAATGTCATCCCAACATGACCCTTAGGTCTAGATGACCTTGAGATGGAGTGGATCATTACATACATAATGATGGGGTCCATGGAGAATGGCCCCATCATGGATCATGACATGCATGTAGGATGGGCCAAAAGGCCACATCCATGGGGTCAAATGGGGTCTCCACCATGGATTGGTGGGCCCCATATGATCCATACAAAAGAAATAAGAAGATTTAAAGATATAAAATTAGATCAGCAAGATCATAGTTACCCACTTGTGATCTCACTCCCAAACTTCTACTCCATGAAGCTCTTGGAGCAAAGAATGGATTTCAATGGTGGAGATCTAGTTCAAATGGAGGGATTGGGAGTATGATGGGGGTAAGGGGGCTGGAGAAGAGAGGGAGAAGGAAGAGAAGTTGCTGAAAATTTCAGCAATGGAGGGAAATGAGAGGGGAAGATAGAGAAAAAAACTATTTAAGAGAAGTAATCATAGCCTATGGTGACAATAACAATGTTACTATACTTAGGCTAGGTTTGGGTGGTGTCTAGGTGGGTAGTGTCAATTCCATGCAATTGTGTAGTGTGTGTGTGTGGTGTGCATGAAAAATTGTGTCATGGAGGTGGTCCACATGCATTTGTACAAAAAGTGGGCCACAAGATGAAATGCTCATAACTTTTGATCCATAGGTCGGATTGACACACAAGACGCGTCGTTGGAACCGCAACGACGATACGAACGAGATGGCATAGGTCTTGGGGCGATTCGAGTCAGGTCTACGTGACCGGACTTAAGGTGACCGTAAACACAATTCGAAGGTCGCGGGTCGCCGGAATTCGACCGGTAGGACCGCGAGACCATGATGAACAAGATGCATACTCATACACATACATGCAAACATGGGAACTAAGGTCGGGTCTCACAGAGGGGCAAAGAAAAGGGGCAATAAAATTGACCAGAAAGCAAAATGAACCATGTTTCTATTGCAAGAAGCTCAATCATTTCTATAACAACAAAACTGCGTCTTGCCTAGTAACTCTTGATGCCTAGACTCGAGGGCACTATTCATGTGTGCAATTCTTTTTCTTTTTAGTAGTTCAGAAAGTCAGGAAACCAAATTGAAGATGAGCATTACCTATGATGACAAGAGGAAAGACCAGTTCTAATCTTATGACTTCTAAAATTGGGATATTCTTCTATTTTTTTATTCAATATATACTTACGTAAAACTGCTTGTAATATATAAATTTATGGTTGGGTCCTTACTCGTGCCTCAAGGTAGACTCACAAGAGTTTCAACACAAGGTCATGGGTTTGAGTACCCATTGTAGTGAAAATCCACCGTAGTGTGAGTGCGTGCACCTGTGTGTGTGTGTAAATGTATGGTCGATGTTATCTTCTATCTGATTTCCTTTATTTGTCAATCTGTTTGGCTTTTAATAATATTACTCACGTTAACACCCTAGTTGTTGATTGCAGAAAAAAAGACCAAGAGAGAATGATGATTCCTTACTGACTTTCACACCTATATCCGTCATGCTAATGTAGAAAGGCTTTGAAATTTGATAAAAGAGGGGACCTCAAGTTCGAGTCTCTCTACCTGTGCATGTGAAGCCTCTGTATACAAGGCAAGGGTACCCTTACTAAAAAGGAAGGTAGAGAGAACCAATGATCTTCTCCAACGTACAGAGCCTCTAAATGTTAGGGCTAGAAAAGGACTTGACAATGCTATGAGAGTACCGTCCATCCCATATCCACAGGTCAAGGATCATACACTTTGTTTACACTCACACCCAAACCATGTAAAATGAAAGCCTCGCCAACTGCATTTGAAACGCCTCAAAATTAATAATCTCCATAACCTGGGTTGTAGGCTTGCTTCTCTCTGGTCTAGGGTACGGGCTTTGGGTGTCCCTAGCCTGAGGTGTGAGCTTTCCCTTCCTTTTTCCTGGTGTAGGCATCTCAGTTTCTTCTCTCTTTAGTTTGATCTTTGTGGGCCTCCCACTGTAATGTGAGCCGATCATCCATACCATCAATTTGATGCGTCCTTCCGTTGTGGGTCATGGGCCTAAAAATCAGACCAATCCATCCCTTGGTGAACCACACCATAGACAAACTGAAACCTTGCTAATTGTTTACAGGCCCACGGAGATGTGATTCAGACTTCTAACCCATCCATTGTACATCCCACTTGGATGAGGATTCACACCAAATTTCAGGCCATTCCAAAACTAAAGTCGGCCAAACCAAGTGCTTTTAGATGTTATCCGCATGACTTCACATGGTTTTGGATTGCAGCGGAGTTTTAGATACGGCTGATTTTTGGGACATCCCATAACCTTGAGGTGGCCCACCAAATGCACAGTGTGGATATCTAACTGCATCACTGTGAGGCCCACAGAGCTCGATCTCATGGAACTTTTTCCCATAAAATTTTCCTTGCCTTCCAAAAAAATATGCAGAACAGAGTAGGATTGGCAACTATGTCCGTTAATCAATCTAGACCCACCAACTGATAGACCTGCTGGGGAAAAAAAATTTGCAAAAATTGAACATTGCTACACATTCGACCTGTAGAAAGCTTTCCTAGACCACTGAACGAATCTTTGTATTCGCTAAAAACAGGTGGAGGATCCAAAAGCTATAGACTTGAAAATCAGCATCATCTCAGAGCTTCATTGCTCATTAAATGAATGGGGGTCCACTAATTGGACATTTTATATCCATCTAAACCAAAGTGAAGAATCAAGTTTTTAGAGGGTCAATGCATTTATTAACTGTCATATCCACACTGCATCGTAAACCTAAATGAGAACTTTAAAAGAGAAATATTCTCAACCTTTAGCATCAAAATACAAAAGGTAGTAGGAAAAACAGGTCAGTCTTGGCTGGGGGACTACTAAGTTGACTCACCACTCTTACACCACTAGCTACTTCATCATAAAAACAGAGTTTTGAACTCCCCCACATCTCTCAATAAATTAAGAGGCATTCTACAAAATCTCAACGTGAGATTATCTACAGTTTGCTCAGGTTTCCAATTTGTAAACAAGTGGGGGCCACCATCCCTCACTCCAAACTGTTTATAAGATGCAGACTGCTAAAAATCCTTGGAAGATCCTAAAGCCCCACTTGTACAGCTTGGATCAGTGGCATGTGCCCCACTGGTACAAACTGAAAATCCGAACAGAAAATAGATTTTCCTTTTAGTCGAGCACTGTATAACACCTCTGACTAAACAAAGTATCAGTAAGTACTCACCATGCATTCTCTGCCAAACTTCAACAGAGCCAGATGCATAGTTCTCTGACACACTCATTCTGCCGCCCCCACACCTGCTTTGTTCCTCCCAAATGCAGGGGGTGTGTTTGCTTTGTGGTTGGTATATGCTTAGAAGGATTGTGGGAAGCCAAACATCACATGAAGCCTCTTCCAGTCCCAAGTCTCCATGTTGGGGGACACAAGGACAGCACCCAAAGTGATTGCAAGTGTAAGAACACACACCCCGCTCACCGTGCAGCAGCCGAAGCGACGCGTCAATCTTCCCAATAACACCTTGCAGTATTTGTCCACATCCTTGATGAGGGTTAGGCGACCAGCATCTGCTTCTTCTTCCAATGCTTGCTCATTCTGCACCCACTCAATCAAGGCCCATACAATATTGGTTTTTGCTATGCAAGGACACTACTTTTATCTTACTTTTATCTTCTCATTTGCTGCTGGGGACATGTAAACACAACTGGGAAGTGCCTTTATACCCATCTCTTATTATGGTGTATTTTCATTTCCACCAGGAGATCTCTTTGAAGGTACAAATTAAAGCATAGAGTCGTAGACAAAAACATTATGCAACTTCCCATTGGCATTGACCAAGAACTGAGCAACGGCCCACATACAATGGGGCAAACAACAGCCAAACAGGATCATCCTATCAACGGGTGCTCCGCCAATACAATAGATCCAATTGCCAAACAGATTTGCCACATGTATTGGGTGAGGAATGTGCCTCAGAAAAACCCATTCATGTTGAGCTTTCCCAAATTTGCTATGGCTTCCACCAATGCACGTTCCATGTCCAACATATACGTTTAAGGCCCCTTTTTTTCTCTATTTACCATCTGACCTCTGAAGAAGAAATAAAGTAGAAATAGATTTTACCTTCATCTTGAAGCTCTTGACAGTCTCCCTTAAAGTGTCAACGGAAGAAAGTTTTTTCGAGTGTTCGTTCCACTCATCAGACAGCTTTCGCAGAACAACAACACTTGCTTCTAAGTTTTCCAAGTGAAGCTTTCCTATTTCCAGTTATCAAAGCCATAAGAGTCACATAAGTTCAAACATTAGAAGAGTTGTGCATTTGGATATTCTTTAAGTTCAAAACTGGAAAGCCAATGATAAGAATTGCTCACCCACTGCTTGTAACAATCAATGTTCTGAGCCAAACACCAGATGAAAATACCAGCTGCTTCATTGGATAATTCACGGTTTTCTGCAAAAAAGAATGACATCTCAGCCACTCGATACAGTTAATTTCGTCTAGTTGAGCTCTCCAATTGTGCAATGAATCAATCATGGTAAATCAAGATCTCCAACTGGGGTCATACTATGGATAACCATGGTACAGAAGCACCTTTAAATAATACTATGATCTGATTGATAGATGTTTGCCTTTTGAATCAGGGCCATTGACACTTTTTTAGTTCTTGCCATCCATCTGAAGGGAACAATTAACAGCTAGACTTGCTTGTCTGTTGTACTTTTTTCCACCGTGGGTCATCCATGGTAGGGCCCACAAAATAGATGATCCAGAATCACCAACCATACAACAGTATCTTATATTATATAGATTAGCAAATACAAAACACAAAACCAAACCTTCACTCATTGCTTTGACGGCAAGAGGCAAAAGCTGCTGCGAAACTTGTTTCATTGCTTTAGTTCCCGGAGAACCTGCAAGGGCCACTTCTTTTAAGGTGGGATACACTTTCTCAAACCTTTCAGTTGCCTGCACACAAAAGCTGCATTCAGAAAAAGTACCTACATTCCTAAATATTATGGATACACCAATCTAAATGGCACCTTCCAAGACAAATACGAATGGTCTTCAAACCAACCTTAACCCGAGAAGACAGTGCAGGGAAAGTAGCTCGCATCAACAGCTCAAGTGCAAAAGGTGGGACCAGCCGCTCCCCCTTCCTGACTGCCCCATTCAACAAAATAGGGCGAGCTTTTGGGGTTGACAAAATCCTGTACATGGCTTTCAGATATAAAAGACAATTTCACGAGAACAAAAGATGATTTTGGGTCGAACCTTCAAAGAGACCAAACCTTTCCAACAGCTGCAAAATCAAGTCCCTGGACTGCGGATTACAACTTGATGTGCCACTAACAATAGGCAAGAGCTTTTGCACCCATGAATGCATCCCAACAACAAGGTCTCCTTGGCAGGCCTATACATGCAAAAAAGAAAATTCACAAACTACGGCGAGAGAACATATAGTAATGGAGAGAGAGCATATAGTAATGGTTGCTCTTATCATTTGGTATAGTAATGGTTGTTCTTTATCATTTGCTAAATCCACAATCTGCATAAACTTATCAAACCTTACCTGAGCAATCACCCAGACAATAACGGGAAGTTTATCTTGTCCCTGATATTTAGGATTGTCCTTCAGATCTGGAAGTCGGTTGGTTAATGCATCAGGTTTTCTCCGTAATACCATTGCCACGACCACAAATATTGCAACCTGCAGTTCCAATTGCATTCCATTCCCTGGTTAGTTTTGTAAGCTTTTGAGCTCCCTATAATATAATCACTTTAAAATGCTTAAAAGGAGATGGGGAAGGGGAATGCCTAAATGGACATGAGGTAGAAAGAAATGACTTGATGACCTATGGTCTGAGGTTATGGGGCTTATGGCACTTGAAAGAGTGGAATGGTGGAAAAGGATTCATGTAGCTGACCCCAATTAGTTGGGATAAGGCTTGGATATGGATGACAATGATGTCACCATTGGCTTTCATGCGTAGAGAGACATTTGAAAAAGGATGCTTTCAGGATCTAAATTTTCCATTTAAAACATTTGGCCACATATACAAACATGGCAGCAATTTTGACATTGAAACTGGGCAGCAGCCACCATAAGGCTATTGTCCTAATGGGCAAATATTCTCAGTAGTCTTAACAGCTCGGATATTCAAAAGCTCAAAATAAAAAACATCAAACAGTAGGGACACTAGCAACTAAAATACAGAAATATGATTCAGCAGCATTAGATGCATAAAAATACACATGTGCATCAGTACATGGATAGAATACAATCACAACCTAGAAATTTTGGAGGCCATGCACATTGCAAACATAGAATTCGCTGACACATAGGACTCCATATGAGTGGAACACATGGTTCAGTGATCTAGATTGATGGGCTCCATCATGATGATTAATCATGTCCGTCCAGCTTCTATAGAGATGAGATTTGATAAGCCCACGAGTGTTTGCAATACAGCTCATGCACACACCACATGTTTGCCACCAAGGCACATAGGTCTGAGATCCAATCCATCCATTAGAAACGCACCAACATATTGATGCTCTAACCCAAGAATTAGGTTGATCCACTGGTCAGGTGGGCCACAGTTTGCCAAAAAAAAATGTATGGCTCTCAAACATTTGGCTGAAGTTATCTAACCCATCCAGTATCCAATATTGAGGCCCACCTACCGAGTGGACTTATTTTTAGGGGAAAATGGTCAGACCAGCCAGTGGATGGATTTGATCTCAACCTACGTGCCATGATGGCACATGAGTGGAGGTGTACGGCTCTACACTTGTGTGCAATTAACAAACCCAACAAAAGAAAAATCTTCAATTTCATGAGTGAGATTGTAGAAGCAAATACAACTTTAGGAAACGGGGGGGGGGGGGGGGGGGGGGGGGGGGGGGATTCTAAAATTGAGCAAGTGGCAAACCAAGCACACTTAAAGCTTTAAAAAGTGATTTTCAGAATCACAAAAAATAAATAAATAAAATGCTTTTTTTAGCAAAGACATGTCTCAAGGCAAGCCAAAGTGTACTTGCATATGAAAACTTTTCACCTACCTATTTGTCCATTCCAGGCAAAATTTATAAAATCTCTAACCCCTAGGACATTTCAAAAAAATTTGCAAGATTTGCCATTTCAGGCTTCAAATCTTTGCATAAAGCTAAGTGTGTGTGCTTAGTTTTATATATATATATATATATATTATATATATATATATATATATATATATATATATATATATAAAGAGAGAGAGAAGAGAGAGAGAGTGCTCACCTGCGAACCAGTTCTCATGAGAACTTTTTCACAACTCATCACACGTGAGGTGGGCCCAAAATTTGAACCCTCCATGTGATGCAGCACCCCATGAAACCCTCAGGGCCAGACTTTTACCCTTATCCAAAACTTTGGTGGGCCATGGCAAAAGAGACAAATCAAGGGAGGAAACAGTTTCCTTTTTCCATGGCCCACCAAAGTTTTGGATCAGAGTGAAAGTCGGGCACTGGGGGTTTCATGGGGTGCTGCATCACATGGACGGTTCAGATTTTAGGCCGACATCACATGTGATGAGTTGTGAAAAAGTGCTCATGAGTTCTTGTGAGAACTGGTGCGCAGGTGGCATTCCTCTCTCTCTCTCTCTCTCTCTCTCTCTCTCTCTCTCTCTCTCTCTCTCTCTCTCTCTCTCTCTCTCTCTCTCTCTCTCTCTCTCTCTCTATCTCTATCTCTCTCTCTCTCTCTCTCTCTCTCTATCTATATATATATATATATATACAGTCTTTCTGAGAATCTGGCAATTCAGTACCACAATATGTTGAATATCTTGTTATTTTCAATTTGTTTCCAAGGTAATTTTCAAAGCTAAATAATGGTATATTTGGAAGATAAGCATGTTGAATTGTCTATACAATGAATTTTCTTAGAGGATGTTATGAGCAACCTAGAAGAGAAGGATTAATGCAAACCCTGAAAGGGGAAGCAAATAGATTAAAGAAAAGAAGACGTGCCCTCGGACGACACGACAAATCCTTAGAAGATGACTCTATCTGACATGAGTGTACACTTCTTCAGGTTTGCAAATAACTTCTTTGCTCTAAGGACCATGTAAACGTGACTCAAGTTGTGGAAATGTTGCTCCTTAGTAGCACTATAAATAAGAATGTTATCAAAATATACCACTAGGAACTTCCCAATGAAGGGTCTCAACACATGAGTCATCACCCTCATAAACGTACTCGGAGCGTTAGTCAAACCAAAAGGCATGACCAACCACTCGTAAAGCCTATCCTTCGTCTTGAAGGCAATCTTTCATTCATCTCTTGGGTGAATACATATTTGGTGGTAACCACTCTTGAGGTCGATTTCGAAAAGAACGTGGCACCAACCATCATATCTAACATGTCATCAAGACGTTGTATGGAAAACCAATACTTGATCGTGATCTTGTTGATGGGGCGATTGTGCACACACATGCGCCACGTGCCATCTTTCCTAGGCGTGAGAAGGGCGGGCACGATGTATATTCTCATACTTTCCAGTATCTTCTTCGACTCTGCATGCTCCATAGGATTCATCCGATAGTGAGGAAGGTTCGGTAGAGTTGACCCAGGGACCAAATCTATGGCATGTTGTATGTCCCTCATGGGTGGGAGTTTGTCAGGCAAATCATCAGGAAAAAAAATAAAATCTCTAAACTCTTTGAAAATTGGACTCACCTCACGTGGCAACTCTACGTTTACCTAGGATGTAACCTCTCTACCTAGAGGGCATACACCGCCGAATCCAAACTCACCAGCATTTATGATATATCGATACTTAGGGGGGACTTCCTTGATACTTTAAGATCGCTTCACAACACTGATACCTCACACATCTCCTAACAGGCTCTTCTCTATCATAACCACATTCAACTTGTTCCTCAGCTTGAGAATGGCAAACTTCCCCAATGTTGGGCTTAGCCTGATGGGACGCTTCCAACTAAACTAAGCATTGATTAGTTGCAGTCGGTTGGATGTTGGTGGTCCGATTGTGATTCTCAATGTTAGTGAGGCGACGGTTGATGTTCTCAATAGCCTCAGCAAGTTGTTCCATGTTCATTGTGGCAGAAAGACCAAAGCCACGGCCACTGTGAGTGTGCATACACTAAGAACTCCACTAGATGCCACCGTAAGGACTTCTAGACAAGGGATGAGGATTATGCGATGACAAAGATAACTTTTATACCTAGGTACTCCAATGTTCGAATTATCTCCGATATTATCGAAATATCTCCAATATTATCTTTATCTCCAGCTCAGCGATACCAATAACACTAATAGCGATACCGATAACGCTGGTAGTATCAAAAATTTCAGGTATTAGCAATGTATTGCTAAGTATCGCCAACGTATCAATATCCCTAATGTAATCGCCAATATTTTCAACTATGTAAATTCTAGGTGTCGATTGTATTGCCAATGCATCAATATTGCCAATTTATCGCCAATATTTTCGACTATGTAAATTCTAATTAATGCTTGTGTCATAAGTTATCGACGACATTTTAATAATATCACCAACAACGTATTGATATCATCAAAATTTTGTTCATAGAATTTTTTTCATGGGCACCTGGTTATATGTAGTGTTCAATTTGTCATCAATAATATTAATAATATCTCGATATTATCGATATCGCAACATGCGCGATATTGAGACCACAATCTTTCGTTTCCTTTCCAATTGTTGATGATTTCTTGGTGAAATATCACGTGTTGTTGATATTTTGCAATATCGATAGATGTTTGGATGGTTGAATAGGGCGGATGGGATGGTTGGAGTGATTTCTTATAACAGTGTGTGCTTTTAAGGCCCTATTAAATGGAAACTTGTTATATATGCATTGTTTTTTCATATAAAATTATGAAAGAGAGGTCCCTACGAGATGAGGGAACCCCGTTCTAGCATAGGATATTAGGATTGTTCCGACATTCAAATAGATTTGTGATTTTGAGTTTTAGAATCAATTTGGGGGTTACGAAATTAAAATAGGAAACTTGGGATATTGGGATTTGGGGAAAAAATAGGGTTTAGATAGAAGGAAATTAGGAATTATTGCTAGGATTTTGTAGAGGGAAAAAAGGGGAAAAGAAATGGAAGGGGCAGTACACGCCCGCACATGTGTGCACGCGTACGTGTGTATGGCCACGTGGACGGCCGTACGGCTAGGGGCTTGAAGGGGTTTGGGGCTTGGGTGGATTTAGGTTAAGGGAAGAAGAAATAAAAAGGAAAAGAAAAGAAGAGAACGGGGTTTCAAGGTTTGGATGTGAAAAGAAAAAATATAGAAAAGTAACTTGGAAGAAAGAAGAAGAACGATAGATGAGGATCACCCTCCA